>JAOYSI010005932.1:0-13206 GCA_025775065.1 Hiodon alosoides | reverse complement strand
ATATATATATATATATATATATATTTGTGTGTGTGTGTGTGTGTGTGTGTGTGTGTGTGTGTGTGTGTGTGTGTGTGAGAGAGTGATTGGCTGCTCACTCTCTGTAGTGAATTAAGTGTCAGTATTTAATATGAATTGGTGCATATGGCCAAACCATGTAAAAACACAAAAATGACTATTCACCTTCGTGTCCGATTTCATTTAATTTTGTTGGTCATTTGTATTAAATTCATATTTACAGCATGTCTACTGTATTTTATTATATTGCATACCACAAAACCATGCACACACAGCCACCCAAAATCATTTCATCTTAATTTTGTCTTAATTTAAAGCGTTGGCCATACAGATTTGATATAGCATTCACAATACAGAGGTGTGACTGTTTACACATTTTAACCATGCTGATCTCAAATACAAGAAAAGTTGGAAAAGGTCATGTAAATCATACTTTAGTCACATACTACACTACATATACTATGTAAATTATATTAAAATGTGATCTTCATTTGCAGAAGTTCTATAAAACAAGAGATCACTTGCCTCCTTAAGTATTTGTCACTATTATTGTGGCTGGAGCTTTTCGACTCCAACACTCCGGAACTCAATTAATCGCTTAATAAAATGATCTAATATGAATAAAACACACTACGAGATTCATCATAATAAAAGAATGGATCATGGGAAAAACAATGTGTATAAAAATGTTGAATAGGGTCTTTATTACATGGTGTGTGCACAAAAGATCAATATCGCATGTAGAAACATTGCATTTAAATTGGTGGACTTTAATGTTCTCTTTAGACTGACATTTTGTTTCCTCATTTTCTACTGCACCTCATTTTAATCATGGAGGCGAGAAGACGCAATTTACCACTATTTACATGCTCAAAGACAGATGCTCTTCTCTAGCCCACGGGCTGGATTTTGTTTTTACTAAACAAAGTGAAGTACAAACACACTTTTAGAGACCAACTTTACCTTGAACACCATGAGAAGAATACAACCCCATTTTATGAAAATTCTTTACTCGTGTATGAAAAGGTATTCTCAGTGTTGGCAAAGTGGGACCAGTCAGTAGCAGGGAAACATTTGAATACCAATTTGATAATGTACAGAAATGGTTAAGAAAATCTGAAGTTAACGCGAAGTGTGCAGCTTTCAAATCAATTTATAAACAAGCTTATACAATAGCTCGCATGAATTACAATTTATGTTTGGTTGACAGGTGTGCATAAAAATTTTATAAACACACAGCTATGAGAAAGGTCTAGCAAAAATGACCTGCTCCTAATTCCAAATCAATCCTTACACTTTCAATTCCACAATTAATTCTGTTCAAGGAAGACAATGGAAGTCAAGGGGCATGCATATGTCACGGGGGGGGCTGACAGGGATTAGAAATCCAAGTGCGAAGGTGCACAAAACCTGGAAACAGGCAGAGGTCGAAGCCGGCAAACGAGAGTGTCCGAGGAAGTCCGTAAGTCGTAATTAATGAGGCAGGTAAATAGGTCAACAGATTGGTAAACAACACAGAGAGGCCAATCCAAGAAGCGATGATCAAAGGAATAGGCAAATGGGTCAATGATAGGGTAATGATAGTCAAAACGGGACACCAAGAGAGTAGCACTTGGAAATACTATGGCACAAGATATCCAAGATTGAGCATTGAACAGAAGTAACTGAGGGGTTATAAGCAGAGGAGTGGGAAGCAGGATATCAGTGATGAAGATTCTGAACCAATGAGCAGAGGACAGGATGAACAACTGCACATGGTGTTTGTGGAATGCTAATTGAATAATTGCTCCCTACGCTGAGGAAGGGTAAAACAATCACCCTTCCTCAGCGTTGATGTTGATCTCGGGTAGCAGACTAAGGAAGGGCCAGGCGTAATCATTTCATATATAAGGAGAAGTAGATGGGGCCTCAAACTGAGCCCTGGGGTATACCTATTGTAATGTAGAGCGAGGCAGAGACAGAGTCTACAAGAACCCTGATATGAGTGCCCCGACAGATAAGACCAAACCAGGTAAGAACAGTGCCTGAGATTCTCATCTCAGACAGTATGGAGGTGAGGATCTGGTGATCGACAGTGTCGAAGGCAGCGGAGAGGTCAAGGAGGAGTATAGTCAAGGAGTCGCCATCAGCACTCGCAGAAGGTGGCGCTTTGTTAACAGAGAGAAAGGCCGTCTCGGTTGAGTGTTTGGCTTTGAAGCCGGACTGACGAGGGTCTGGGAGATCAGTATTTGCGAGTTGATTAGCAGCATTACATTCAAGGGTTTTGGGTAGGACTGAAAGCAAGGAGACTGACCTGTAGTTATTCAGTACAGTGGGGTCCAGTCTTTTTAAGCAGTGGTGTGAAAGGACTGGAATGGGCCTGGAGGGTAATGAATAACAATGACATAAAGCCTGGTGGTATCTTTCATTGCATGATTTTCAAAACAGGAAACAGGAAAGGTTAGTAACTACTTCCAAGAGGTGGAGACCAGCAAATCTGTGCCAATGGGATGGGGAGAGTGTGATAATGAGTTAGCCGTGGAAAGTTGTGCCAAGGTAGCAGTGTTGTCTGGAGTGTCTCATGTCTCTGTAAGAGTGAGGAACTGCAGGTACAGGAGGGATGAACAGGCTGAGATTAAATCAGCCTCCTTGTCTGGTATGTAGGCGTGAGGTTGTCTCTGGGTCTCTCCTTGGCAGCAGCCTGTAGGTAAATCCCAACATGTTCATTAAAGACATAGCTAATAGATTAACTATATATATAGAGAGAGGCTAACAGTGAAAGGAAGCTAACCCATTACACCGATCAAAATATGGCTGGCGTGATTATGAATGCCAGTATCGCTCTGTCAGATGCCTCTTTTCCAATGCCATGCTTTACTTTTCTGTTCTCAGTATGCTTGCTTTTCCGCTAGCTGTAAAGAACAGTTCATTTGGAAATTTTGAGGGCAGACTTTCATGGTTAGCCCCATTTTTGTTTGCGGGATTTTCCTTAAAATGCTACAAAAAGGGTTTTATTTTTTAATTGCTTATGCATGAAACTATAGCAATAAAGTAAATCTGTAAACATGGGACAACCACAACCAGCCAAGAACACGAGGCAAAAATACAAACAACACAAAACTGTGGAAGGCTGAGCAACCGATGAGGGAGGCCTCTCTGGGATCACCCATCCCGGTGGCGCTGCTGACAACCTCTTCACCCTCACACAATGTCTGGTCAGGTTTGCATTCCTGCACACAGTATAGGACACAGGTAAGTGCCCTCACTTTACTGCACCAGAAAAAGCCAAGTGACAAGGTTATTTAATTAAAATGTTTTTCACTGTATTAGAGCTTATGAAGCCAAACAACACATTTTCAAAATATAAAGAACATTCCCCATGAATATCATGGATTATAAATTTGTATACAGTGTATAATCAAGTATTAACCCCCAAAATTTGATAATATCATATACTGTCAAATTTCGCTTTAAGAGCACTGAGTAATTGTACTGTTTATTTATTAGTTCCATCTTCCCTAAATTTGTTTGCCTGTCATGGCGATGGAAGCAGTTGAAAAAAAGATCAGCCAAGTGATTAAATGTAGACATTTTCTCATCCAGTGCTTTCTTTTCTTTTGCTTGGCTCCTGGTTCATTCCCATTGAGAAATTGCCCCATGGTAAACAGAGATCACAGAAACAACATTGGCAAACATCAACATCGCTTCAGTACCAATGTGAGTTGTGTGAGTTTTGCGTTTGTGTTAGTATTTGTTATTCTGTCTATCATAGTAACCAATTTTCTGGCATTCGGGGCTCCCTCCTCCCTTTCAGAAGTACTTTGACCCTAGAGTTTACATGTTGAATAATACTTAAACGGATCGATGCCCCAATGTGCATTGCCAAATGTTCCCTGAGGGATGTGCCTTAGGGCCAAGTTAAAAAGTGAGTCCCTGAGCTTCCAGTAGCACTTAGTTTCTATGGAAAAAATAAAATATATAAACTTGACAGACTGGAAGATGGCTGCCTTGAAAACAGTCCCATCCCCGGTAGGCACTAACAAGATGCAAAAGCCCAGACCCTGGTGTAAGTCTGCTTGGAAGTTTCATCTCCATTCTATCCAATCTTCCTCTTTATACTCTGAAACCTCTCAGTGCCTCAGTGCCTGCCTCTCAGACTGCATTCAGCTTTCCCAAGTATGCCTGTGTCTCACCCCAGCTCACTTTCCTACATTGCTTCCAGCTGCTGCTGTCATTGCCCAGGCATTTATTCCTCATCCCTCTGGAAAAATGCTGTTGTGAGGAAGGAACAAAAAATTCACCAGTTACCTCCTATTCAGATTTCATTCTGTGCTTTCTCACGTGCTCCCTGCTGAATTAGTCTCTGCTTCACATTTCAAATGCTGATAAATGGGCTTGCTAGCTTACCCAGGTTGAAGGATTTTTAATGACTCTCTATCGCTAAATGCCGTAGTGAAGCCAGCCACTCCAAGAGCAGCAGTGTGTGAGAAGCCCATTATTTTTTGCCATAAATTTGGTGCAGAAAAATAAATTCTAGGCTCTCGATGGTTAGGGGTAACTTACATTAACCTTTAGCTATGACTGTTGCACACCAGATGGTCTTCTAGCTTCAACCCGATCCGACCCACCAGCCTCAATCATCCTTCCAACTGAAGCTTGCTGCACTCCCCAGCAATCTGCTTTGCCTAAACGGCTTTTACTCCTCGTTTACCTAGGCCCAAATGTAGTCTTGGCAACCAGCAGAAGAGGGTTAGTGACCATATTTCACACCCTCTCCCCAGTAGGAAAAGCCCTGAGATTTGGACATTGTATTCCAGTGCAATAAAACTTCAGATGATGCTCTGACCCCTGATAAAGACTCCTTGTAACTAAAATCGCAAGCCAAACCATCTAGGATCACTCAAATTATACAATAGCAACTTCTTTGGCTTAGTTAAATAATTTTGTTTTTAGTGCCTTTTCCACAACATTAATTCATTCCCATTTCCCATTTTAAATTTGTTTTATTAAAATAATTATTGCTTTTTGTTTTTACTTATGAAAGAATATGGGAAATCCACACAAACAATTTTCTAATTAATCAGCATTCTCTTTTATATAAAGTTTTGGTATGTCTGTGATTTCACTATGAATTCGCTATAAATTTAGACATAAACACTGATGAATTTATAGATAAGGTTGATGAACATAATCAGTACTAACCAACATCAGTAAACTGGTCCTGGTTGCATTCCAGTAATGGTACTCTTCACCTCGTCATTGTATATTAAGGTCGTAATCTTCATTATCAGGACCGTGTAAGATATTTGTAAATTCAATTTACAAATTCTTCCAGATGTGACCAGGTGACCAGGAATCTCTGAGGAGCACTTGCTGACAATGTTTTCAAAACTGTTTGCAACTACCATTTGGTCCTCTTACTTGTGTTTTAGTCTAATATACGCCCAGAACTCCACTCACTGACTTCTCCAGGCTATGACTTTCTCCTACTAGAAAACAGCCTAGTTCTCTCCTAGCTATAGGCTATAGCTTCTGCCATGTCCATTTCATGGCACGTTTCCTGTCTACATCATCTACCACAGTGCCATTGTGTACTTCTTAAGCCTTAAGTGTGCCCATCATTAAAAAGGCTATACAGCTGATGGCTGTTCAGCACTCCCTTCTCACTTTCATCCATGCTTAGTTGGGTGACTGTTTCCTTGTGAGGAATGGAGTGTTGTAAATAGAACAAAACTCCCCTTGCCTTGCCAATCAAAAGCTACTTTAATACAATTTAATTATTTAATACATTTTTGATTTTTTTTTTTTTTTATAATTATTGAAGTGCAATTTTAATTTATGTAAAAATGTGTAAGCTTCATACTGATAAGAGACTAAGTGATAAGTTACTGTACATTGAAATACATGAAAAGATGCCTATAAACCATGAAAATTAATTTGTTTAACATGCCTAATTTATTTATTTTTTCATCTGATTTTTTTGTGATATTGTAATAGAAAGTATCCAATGGGGTAACACATGTCTGTTTAATTTTATAGGCTTGATCTGCAGGCTAAAAATGTGATGTAATATTTTGGTTAACAAGACTGGCATGATCGATAGTGGTGGTTGGTGGGAAGGGGGTTCATTTTTTGTTACTGCCTGCCGTGCCCCTGTACTGTGTCCACCCCTGGCTTGTGGCTTTGTGGCAGAGGATCTTAGCACAGATGGACCAAGTTAGATGAGTCTCCCCAGTGTGTGATCTGTACCCTCTAATCCTGTGCTGCCAAAGCAGATGGACAGACAATGGGGTACTGGCATGGACTGGAAGGGCGTGCTAAAATCCCAGGCTGAACAATAACTTCCCCGTGAGGGAGGTGTTACATCACATGGATGGGGCGGAGAGTGTGTGCATGTGTGTGTGTGTGTGTGTGGCTTTGGTGCCGTTCATGTTTTTTCCTAAATCTGTTGTTAGGGCACACAAGGCATGACCTTGGTTATCCAAGAGTGCAGATGTCAGCCACATATGGCCCAGGCTGAGGTGGGAGTGCTTTATGCAGGAGGCCGGGCTATGGTAATAACACACGGGCAGCCTCTCCACTTCCCCCCTCCCTGTTTGATGGCTCCTTACACTCCTAAAAGAATGAGGGCCCTGCCAGGGAGACTCCCTACACACAGCCAGCTTTGAAAAAGCCAGGAATTCCAGGTCATGCTACTGAAATGAGGACTGTGACTGCTTCAGTTTAAAAAAAAAAAAAAGTGTGATAAATATACGTTTAAATATAAATTCTCAGCAACCTTCCTTCCTTTTCTGTTATTTTTGCGTTTCAATGTAGCCAGTAGCATCCAGTCATAACGTTCATCTCAATGCACTGAGGATGAGAAAAGACTTAAGTGCCAGCTCTGGGACAGGTGTGAAGGGCTCATTTATATGAGATAATAGATATGGATGCATAAGACACTGAGATGAATAATCACGTGTAGCAGACAAGGTGGATTGTCAATATGGATGGAGAAAGTGCTTCCAAAATGTCCTTTTATTTTTCACAGCGGTTTAGCCCTTGATAAGTGTTGGTGCACTGAAGCTTAATCAGATCAGTCTCATATTATAATAATTCAAACATTTTTAAAAGCGGAAAATTATTACAATTACAATTAACAACTGAATTAAATTATATTAAGGGTACATTTTGGTGAAGGTTTAGGTTCTTTGAACAGTGGTAAGATATTCATAAAAATATTTGAATGAAATCAACAAAGACAACTTGGTAAAAATAAAAAAAGGATTTATTAATAAAGGGTTTAACAAACAATATGGATGAACAACTCACGTGGGAGAAAATGGGAGAGAATTTGAAGAAGAATTTGACAATGACCGCGCGGGGAGTGGACCTCTGGGCACGGACAAAGAAAAGGTAAAGTTTCGCTTTTCTCAATATTTGAATTGGTCTGTGAGAACTCTTGGGGAAGCCAACCCGGGTGAACAGGGATAATAAGGCATCTGCCACGGATTTTGCCTCTCCGCTGCAGAGGGATATGCTTCCAGATATCGGGTCGCAGGGTCTAATACGACTAACACGTACTGATGTCCCCTCGGACTTATATCGATCATCTATGTCAATTCTCTAGAAAGCAATCTCTATCAAAGGTAATGGGCACAATGTGGGATTAGTCCTAGTGAAGTGTAAAGGGCGAGGGTGCAGGTGATCACCCCCAGGGACCCAAAGGACGATCGGGGGGGGGGTCCTTCCTCAAAGGGCGAGGGCGACCCGGACCTTGGGGCACAGGCGCCGCCTCCTGGCTGGGGAATGGAACCAACAAACCTTCTGTCTTTCGCCTGGATGGCAGATTTTCCCCTGGTGCAGGATCAGGATGAAACGCTACGGCAGGCTCGGGTGTGAGTTCTTGTATTCCAATCTTTCCTGACTTCCAGTTGTCTAAATGATAGAGTGTAATGACATCAAGTGTACTTGGACCCTTAAACACAAGTTCACCAGAAATGACTGGTTCCTAGACGCCCTTGGAAAATGGTGTTCAGCACGGCCCATTGTAGCCCAATGGCCAGCCACTTGGGAATGGACAAAACAGATCAGCAAGTCACGGACCAATTTTATTGGCCAAGCCTTCGGGGCGACATCTGTAATTGGTATAGGGCGTGTCCTGAGAGTCCATAGCACCATACCAAAAGCACCATGGTGCCCATTACCGTTAATCGAGATCCCCTTCGAACAAATTGGTATGGATATCATTGGTCCATTCGTCACAAGCAGGAAATGCACATTGGCCCTGTCAATTAACAAAATTTCATTTAAGCAGCACCCCAGGTCGTAAGTATATATGAATTACATAGCAATTATATATGGGTTGCCAAATGCAAGATAAAGAACTCATATTTAAGTAAATGTTTTTGTTTAATTACACATACAATAAAAAATTACCACATTTTTGTACATAATTCTTGTTGAATTTAGTCAGATCTTTTGCAACCTATTAATAGTACATACAGGGAGAAAAAATTATTCTTTACATTTTTTTTTTATCTTTGCTTGGTGTGCAAGGTAGTGAAACATGAAATCTTCAGCTGTGAAAAATTAATTGTCCCCAAAAGCCTGACCTGAAATGAGCAGTTCATGTTCAAAAACCCAACAACATCACTGAGTTGAAGCGGTTCTGCATTGAGGAGCAGGTCAAAATTCCATCAGAGTGCTGTGAGAGATAGCTATAGCTAAAGGACACCTTTGGTTGCTGTAATTCCTGATAAAGGTGGCGTGCCCAGTTATTGACCCTAAGTGGGACATTTATTTTTCTAACTTTGCAGTCTGTGTTGCTTAACTCTCTTTAATAAATAAATTAAATAAAAATCAACATTTTGTTATTTGTTCCATTCTTCTTTATGTAATATTAGGGTTTTTATGACGATCTGATAACATTCAGCGTCAACAATATGCAAAAATGCAGAAAGGGGTATTGTGACCAGAAGTCGCGATTAAACCAGGACAATCCTGATTTGCAAGTGTTTGTACCATTGTCCTGACAGATGAATGATCAGGACGCTCTCTGGAAATTTTGTTTGCTGTAATAAAATATAAAAAACGGATATCATAACGTAGTGAGACTTTCTTTTTTCCATGGATCCACCTCAACACAGTGGTCTCTCTGATGCGTCTTAGAATTTAAGAGGCTATGTCATATTTTTCGAACATTTATTTCATGCCATTTACTAAATAAATTTAAAAAACTGCTTGCGTTACTTAGTGACAATTAAGCACTGTTTAGTTTGCAAAGGAAAAGTGAGACGTTGCCTCAAACTGCCTCAAACTGCTAATCCAGGATCAGCTTTCCCCTTTACTGTGTTGTCAATCATAAGAGGAAATACTGATCCTAGAATATGCTTCCTTCCTTCCTTCTAAAATTAGGCTAGACAGATGGCACAAAGGCAATGTAAAATAGTTCTCTCTCCCAATCAGATACAGCCCAAAAACTCTGTTTTCTATTAAGTTAACGCTTCTCATCTGTACACCCTAGACTGGGGGCCAGTAGTTCTTCCAGACACTGTATATTTTAAATATATATTTGTATATATTTACAAACATTTATAATTATTTTTAAAATTTATTATGGGAAATACTGTAAATTAATGAAAAATATATCACATTAAATATGACAAAAGGAAAAAATATTCTGCCTCTACTTTGGAATTTATGCATTTTGGGCAGAGTGGATTTGCATATGTTTTACTCATTTATAAATGTTTGAAACATATGTATTTTAGAAACATAATAAAATAAAACATATATAAAAGTTTTTCTCACATAAATGTTTGCAACATTCAATAAATATTTAAAATATTTATAAAATAAAACAAATATTTAAACATGATAATTATATATTTAGAGTTTCACACATATAATAAATGTTTGAAACATAAAAGTGTCAAACATATTTAATAAATGTTTATTACATATGCTTCAAGAAAATTTAAAGTAACATTTTAAAATTTTAAATATCGACAGACACTCAATAATGTGGTAAAAAGTTTAGTTTTTATTTGTATTAAATGTGTGCTAAAATAAAATATTTAAATAAGTTTTAAAATTAATACAAAATACAAAAATTACTCTTTTCCCTCACAGATAAGTGTCCAGCTGAATTTGGTAGTGGCAAACAATTAATAAATACAGCAGGGAAATCGTGATACCAAAACAAACAACCAGGAAATAGATCTTATTTTCTGTGTATTTTTCCTGTCAGAGGATCAGTACCGGCAAGTTCCCGTTAAATTCCCTTCCGCTTCTCATACAGAAAGCAGCATGAAGTGCACACAGCTGGGTTGGTCTGTGTTGTGGAGGAACACATGCCCCTTGTTGATGTTTCCTCTGGAAGGTAGGATAGGAAGTCTGCTACCTGATTCTTAGCACACTACTGGTATTGCACCAATACTTGAGTGGGTCCAATGCCTACTTGATCACCAGACACCTCTTTTCCACAGTTAAGTATATTGTTTCCCTAGGGAACATCTTGTGACAGGGTCCATTTCCTCAGCTGATGTAGATGACTCTCTCACCAATCAAGAATTCCAGATACTAGAACTCCCTCTTGGCCAGGGCATTCTTTGTTGTTAGCCCACCTTCTGTTCTTCCTGGGGCTGTTGGATCCGTGGCCTTTTGCTTTTTCTAGTGTCCAGGCCCTCCATTGGTCCCCAATAGGATCATCTTCCCCATACAACTCCCTTGTCCCAGGATCGGCGAGAAAGACCTTTTGGTCTCACCTCCCTGAGTCCTGACAATAGTCCATCCAGGCCTCAGGCCTCCCACAGAGCCTACAGGGGGTTGTAGTAATCAGAGGGCAGGTCGCTGGCTGATTCCACCAATCACAGAGGTTGGTCAAGACCCAACGAAAGGAAAGTGTATGTCATCTACCTTGGTTGACAAAAGTTTCTCTGTCTTTTGACCACTTCTGGGTTTTGGCTCAAACTGTAGCACAATCCCCAGTCAAGGATCGTCAGACACAGGGAGGTGGATTTACACATGGAGTCCCCAGGTGAGATACCTTTAAATCCAAACAATGACTCAATTAAACAATTATGAGACATACCGGAAAACCTGCAGACACTGTGGCTCAGGACTGAGTATCCCTGCTTCACACCAACCAGTTCAATCAACTGTTAAATTGGAGAACCAAAGCATTTCATACCCTCTCATTAATCAACCACTCAAAAAGGTAAGTGTTGCTCCTTCCCTGATTTACTTGAAGTTAGGCACTTTGCCTCTCACAAATATTACAAGGTGTGAAATTACAAGGTGTGAAATCTTTGCAGGGGTTCTGCACATTAAAAAAAGAACAGAACTCCATATGACTAACAGGGATAAAGCCACATGCAGGGTTATGCAATTTTTATTGCATTCTGGTCATGTATTGGTGGTTAGTTTAATTAATTATATTTGAAAGGCTTATTAGTTAAAGAGTTCACTTATTAAAAAATGTGTTGTATTTTTCTCGTTTCTTGTCTTGTTCTCTTTGTGTTAAAAATGCCAAATAATGCGTGCTACGAAGGTTATGGTAACTTGAAAACCTAGGTTGATGTGTGAAAGGCGGAGCCTATGAGGGTTCAAGACGGATCAAGTTGTGTGGCTACATTGGGCCTCTGCTAACAGATTAATCCTCTTAATGGGGTCATCCCATGCTGGCAATGTTTGCAGCTGCCATGGTGGCACACAACGTATACATTGCATCGGCTTTTCTCTGCCAAGGTAACTTAAGTCAGGTATACCCTGACATCTTTCAATTAGCGCCTCCAATCTCCTGAGAGACGTCCTGAGGAAGTCACATTAGAGATGGAGCCCCTGCCACCATCTGTGCGCCTAGATGAAGGCCTAGCTTTTCATAAGGGTCAAGTTGGCAACCATAGCATCAGTGTTGAGGTTTTATAATGCAGAGATACGGTTTCATTACGTTGTATACATTTAACTGACATTTATATCTAGGGAAACTTAGTAAGTAACTCAGTAAGATTAGCCAATTAGTAAGACAACACAGATCGAAGAGCATCAAAACCGTATCTCGGAATAGTGTACAACAAAATCTTTTAAAGCATTGTTGCTGTAAGACCCTGAAGGGATCGGCCTGTCCATTAAGGTGATGTGAGGATTTTTAAATTAAGTGTGAGTGACAAGCAGAGTGATCTTGTCTGTTGTATAACACTAAACCTCCAGAGCTCAGTTTTCACTGCCAAATATCTGCACACATGTACAAAAATAAAGAACCCCAGTGTACTCCAGATTGGTGCAATAACTCTGGGCTATAATGAAAATGTCTTTTAGCAAGAGTTCCTATATACTTATAACTGCATAGTAATATTGGGAATGGACTAAATAGTGCCAGATTTGGGTAATTTTTCGACACAAAACATGAAAATAAGTTTTCTTTTACTTACAAATACAATTTAAATTTAGACCAGAAATGTTATGTATCATGAGTTTACGCAAGCACTATAATAGTAAGTTTGCTGTTATGTCCACCCTTCCAGGGCCCTGCAGAAAGGGAAGATTTTGAGTTTGATAGTGCTTTGTCTATTCCTCATGATCTTGAAAAGCTGTGCATTATTATACAAGAACTTATTTGCAATTTTAAACTATTGCTATTTGACACCCAGAATAGATATATACAAAAGGAATTTACTTATAGAATAGCTCTACTTTTACAATTTAAAGCCATAATTTACTTATATCCCGATTATACCGAAGAACTGCCCTTGCTCTCTCTGGTAAATAAAAAGAGAACTCATTGCAGGCATGCTGCCCTTTGGCTATGCAGATACCGTACTTAATGAGAGATATTGTGTTGGGACTTAACTGAAAGCATGTGCATATCCTGCCAGGGTATTATCCCCACTCCATGGTTAATAAGCACAATGTGTGACAGGCTGGACCCTACACGCACATTCACAAAGCTGAAAAAGACAACACTGGAGCGTTTTAAAATATTTATACAATGCCATGTAATCATCAAACACTGTGAATGGGATTCGTTCGGCCATAAACAAATGCTGGCCATGAGAATGACCTTGACACTCTGCGTGTATTCCTGAAGTGTATTTGCCGGGTTTCGATCCAGGTACCGTTTGATCTCCTGATTGCCATTCTGAAATGGCACCCTCACCCTCTCTCTCTCTCTCTCTCTCTCTCTCTCTCTCTCTCTCTCTCTCTCTCTCTCTCTCTCTCTCTCTCTCT
>JAOYSI010005931.1:0-13206 GCA_025775065.1 Hiodon alosoides | reverse complement strand
CCCCCCCCCACCCTCCCCCTCCCCCCCCCCCCCCCCCCCCCCCCCCCCCCCCCCCCCCACTCTGAAGAAAGACTGAAGTCTATGTCTTCTGTCTATTTAAGTCATGATTCCCAGAAGCTAATGTTCAAAATGGCCACATAGCTGGATAGGACCAACAAATAAACCATATTAATTGCGCAGCATAATCTTTGTGTTCCCGCAATGCGTCCCAAACTTTGTGCGAAATGGCTTTGAGATACATGTGGTCTATAGGTGCAGTTGAAACAGGGTTCGACTTGGAGCTCGATTGGATGCTGGAGCCAGTACCAGAAGGGGAATGGCTGTTGTTGCCCCGGAAAATGTATTTAGATTCAGATATCTACGTTAAACTGTAACTAATGTAAGTCACTGAGGAAGAGTACGGCTCTGCACCATCTGACATTTATTACAATCTTGTTTGTACAATAGATAAAGCAGTATTGTCAAGTTCTGATGTGATCACTTTAAGGAAGTTTTTTTTTTTTTTTTTTTCTGGTTTTGATTACAGTTTTAAGTGTTACAGAAAATAAGTACTCAAATACAACAATCTGGAGGCTGATAGATGCTTGTATCTCTTACACTAATTCCCAGGAAGTAGCGGCACTTGTGTGGGTTAAGTATTTTTATAACGCTGCCTCGATTCCAAATCATTACCACTGTTGAAAGTCCTCCAGTTTCAATAGCTGTTAAAATGTAGTTTGCACATTTTGATCTAGATAATTATTTAGCATTTATTATGTGAAGGGCATGCAGCTTCTCCTTGTGCAAACAGGCTTTTTAAAAAAATGTTCAGAGCTCTTCATTACACTTCTTCAGAAACAGCAACATAATACAAACATAAATAAATTACCGGGTTTGAGGAACCCTCGAAGTACTTGTCAGCTATGCATTTCAACACTTACTGAAGCATTAAATTAAGATTTGTGAGGGAAATTTTCAGAAAATCCTCCTGCTGTTAACCTGGGTAAACTGTTTTTTTTTGTTTTTTGTTTTTTGTTAAATACTCGCATAAATAACCCACACTCCCAATCTCTTTCATGTCACCAACGCCTCCAACCTTCACCCAACCTCCATATTTCTAAGGTTATTTAGATGTGTGAATTACTTCATCCTGACATCCAGGTATGACGCTCCACCCCATAAAGACATGTATAACAGCCTAGGCTAATCTTTTCCAATTTCCCACTACACTGTTGTCAGGAAACCGATCACCGCTGAATAACACTGATCATTAAGAAGGGGCCATATATACAGTGCAAGTCTTGGAGCCTAAGCAAAAGTGATTCTATAAGTATTTGAGAAGAGTCTACCCAATAAAAGTAGCTGATACTGGAGGTTAGCCAATAAATTGAGGCCATATTGGCAGGCTCAGAACAAGATGGCAGCTAGAAGTAGAAGAGAACGTAGACCTGAGGTGAGGGGTCAGCAATGAATTAAGATCAATTAATACACGGAGATGGAGATGGAAATGAGGAAAAGATAAATGCGAATGAGAAGAACGTACAAAGATCTGAGAGTGGGCATGCTCCGGGAAGGGAAAATGTTCCCATTCTAGTTGGGTCCGAGCAGAGCCTTGAAAGGGGATTAGACCTCAGGGCTGAGGAGGACATCGGGGAGTTCTACAGGTGTAATAACAGGCCTTCGGATATGACAGATGTGACCAATCGCCACCGTTGCCAAAGGGCCTTTTATTGTTCACATAAAACCTTAATCACTTCCGACCCACGGCACATCCTGACGGATAACCCCATTAGTTCTTTGATTTAACCTGCAGCAGGTTTTTGTTCAAAACTGCTGCAATGAAGAAAGCCCGACTTCTGAAATGATGCCCTGATAATATACTTCAACGGCAGTTTGTCTTTTTTCAGTCTTACTCTACACACTTGAGGTAAGTACCTCTGGAGAACAGCGTACCAAAAAAGTGTAAACATAAAACATGAGTACCAACCACCACCCCCCACATACACACACACAATCCTCAAAGTGTGGACAAAAACATGGTAAATTGTATATAGTGTGTAGTTGCTGGACTGTCTGTTGTCTTCTACTGTCAGTTGCTGTACGTTTGTGTTGACAACCAGAATTTCCACTTATGTGTTAATTTTAAGTACACGGCCACAGAGATCTGTGCTATTAAATAAATATCTGGCCCTTCATTTGACCAGAAAACTAGCTTTCCTGTTTACCCCTTTAGGGATGCTTTTATAGACTCAAAATGAATAGCTGATCAAACTTAACATGCAACAGGGCTATACTCAAGATTGTTAGTCGTGATTTACATATTTAAATGTGACAAATACTGACAAACGTACAAAAAAAATCATGAATTTACATTGCTTGGGGAAAAACAGATGTAGTCTATGATGTTAGATGATCTTGTGCGATATACAAAAGAAGGAAAAGTGATGAATAAAGTATAAAAAAATATGTAATTTATCTAATCTGATGGATACTTTAAACAACATGTTATTTGATGAAAAGTGACAGAATCAAAATCTGCACTTTGTATTAATTTCCCGCCCGGCGTAATCAAGAAAAGACCAGAAACCATTGAGGTAATTACAGGCTGAAAGGCAGACCCGTCAGACCCCCCAAGCCTAAACACACCCCGCCGGCGTTTAATGTGTCCAACAGTGGAGGACCACTTCTAAACGACCTTTTAAATTAGGTGGAATTACTTTCCATCGGTGGCCCATCGGTCTCTGTTCTGACACCCCAGCTGCGTTTCCTATCGAAGACCGAACACTTGAGGTCAAAGCGCTGCCGAGTGTTATTCGATTATGACAAACCTAACACAAATGCCTACCTGGAGCTTTGAAGGCATCGTTGCCCTCGATAAAGCGTCTCCTCCCGTCGACGAGGCTTCAGAAATAGATTAGAACAGGTGCTGGTGCTGAAACTGGAACTGGAACAGCTCGTCCCCTGCACCCCTTCTCGTGTTTCAGTCAACAGATTGCAGATGAAGCAGGCCATTGAATTGGCCTTGTGGGTCTGACATGACAATCGCTACGGCTGCTTTTGGTCTTCCGTTTTCTAATTTCATTTTGGGCTGCTAAATCATCATCATCCCTCAATGCAGACCTCGACCATCTCTGAACAGATAATCCGCTAACTGGATGACGTAGAGGGTGCCTTCAGCACGCAGAAATGTGAAACTTCTCTAATGAAAAGCGAAAGCTGTTCAATCTTCAGATAGCGTGTTTATCTGTCCCCAAGACACTCTCTCCGTACATTATTATTTAATCCAACATCTCAGGACAGTGTGCAGAGCCCCTAGGCACCCCCCGCCTCCCTGTCTCGGAGACTCTCGTTTAAGAAGCCCTTCATGGCTGAATGACCCTCCAGTACCTGCTGCCCGTTTCCCTCCGCTCCACGGGCCCACTATCGGCTCCGGTATCGTCTCTCACTCTAATACTTTTTCTCCGGGTGCTGTTTAATCCGCGGACTGCCGGAAAAACCTACGCACATCAGCACGCAATCGATCACCTGCCCTCCACTGCTCCGTCTCCCAGAGATTGACATGGCCAAGAACAACCGGGAGTAATTTTGAGGGCCCGTGCATGTCCGTGGATATGAGCTGTTCATGAGGACAGCGATGCGTGTTCTCCAGTGTGATAATGCAGAATTGATTCAGGTTTCGGACTGGTCTGACAGTTTACACTGTCAGGAGTCTCTAAGTTAAAAGTTTTGCACTGGAAGTTAGAGAAGCAAAAAGACAGAATGAACGTGTTGGGTTAACGAGGAAACGATTTTCAGGCCCATGAGCTAAATTATTAGGAATGGGTTAAAAGGGGGGAGGAGGGTTCCTATAGCTTCAATAATTGTGTTTGATATCTAAAAATGCAGCACGGCAGAATTAGGAAATTGACTTTCATCCATTCATTAATCTCAGAATGAAATGGCCTTTGACCTAAAATCACCGAACATTTGCATCAATATCAAGCCATTTAAATCATAGAAAGGATTGCGAAGAAGTGATTATGCGAGCCCCACCTCTTCCAACATGACTTCCATTACCCTTTATGACTAAATGCTGTTGAAATGCATGAGTCATCAATGCATATTTGACAACAAATGCAGTGATAAACTTTAATAAACAAGTGGTAGGCAGCATAGGTTCCAGAAGCAACATCAGAGAACATGTCCCTTTTATTTAATGGGGCTTATAACAGGTGAAGGAAACGTCACATTAGATGGAATGCACTTAAGCCACATCTTCAGTTCCATTAATTTCCTGTGACTTGTTTGCATATTCTGTTTGAAATGCATTAGAGTCTATGCAGAGGTCATCAACCCTGGCCTCCGAAGGCACTCGGTGGGTCCATCTTTCTACACCCAAGCACTTAGCAAGCTAATTCTCCTAATTGCTGTCTCAATAGACGAGATTTAACTACTCTTCCCCGAGGGCCAGATGAATAGATGGCACCCATGTTGGGTTATATACCAAACCATCTCAAATCACAATGTTTTGACAGCTGACTGAAGCAAGGAAAGAGATTTCCGCGAGATACCCAGCCATAAGGGACAACAATGACAGCAGACCTAACCACTTGGGAGAAGAAGCAGGAGGAGAGCTTCAGTAAGCAGGAGGAGAGCTTCAGTAAGCAGGAGAATTCTCAGCTCTGCAGCCCCGCAGGTTTCCGAGCGAGGACAACATCTATTCTTGAACACAGCAACGTGCAGTTGCCGTAGAGAGAGCCAGCTCTTATTATCAGGTCCGGGGGTGTCTGGTGAGGCTCTGATCAACTTCAGTGATGATATAAAGGCAGGTAAAGGAAGCACAAAAGGGAGACCACAATTCGGACGAGAAGAGCAAGCTTATCATCAGAAAACTTCCATCAGAATAACAGGATGTGAGATTTCCACGACTGTTGTCATTTGAAGGACATCATAAGGACATATTTTAGACGATTTTAGGTTGCATCTCAACGCCACTGACATTCCTCAATGCTAATTTAACACATCGGTTTCATTTTCATTTTGCATTAAATTATACCCCTCCCTACGCATGGCCACAAAAGTAAAAAAAGTCACAGGAATCAACAGAATTACAGTGTGTAGTGTGACTCCAACAACCTTTACTGCTGTGATGTAATTGAACACAGCTGGGTACTGTTCACCAACTGAGAAACAATTTAAATTAGGCCCTAAACCAGCAAAAATGGACAATTCCTATTTTTATTGCTTACTGAAAATCCCTTCCTAACACTCACAATATAATTTAGCTACACACATCTATGACTTCGGGACAAATCAAGAACAGTAATTTGACAGAAAGAGCAATTATCATAAAATGGTGCACGTATGTTAGCGAAAAATTGTTTTGACACAGGGTTTTTGTTTTTTTTACAGTTTTATAAGGTCTCGCTAAAATGACAAAGAGCAAATCAATCGGTTTCTTATGGCTTTGCAAACATATGCAATAAACACTAAACTTAGCAATGCAGACAATTAAGAGAGACATTTTAAATGTAGCAGCTGGCTATTCAAATTTCCAGTTCAAATGGTGTAAAACGGTCGCCTGTACAGATATTTTGCAATTACCATCTATATTCTTGTTATGGTCTGTTGTTGAATTCTTGCACAAAGCTGGGTCCTGACTGCATGTGTTTGAATTAGAAGAGGGACATTATTTTTAAGCAGAAATCCTTCTTCAAGCTTTACTTACTTACTTACTTACTTCGGTAGCCGTTTGAACTGATCAGGAAACCAAACTCGATATGCTTCTGCGGTTCCTAAACCAGAACCAGACAGAGGGGATTTATTTCTTTCTTTCTAGGCCCTGTAGTAAGGCACGCTCTGTGGCTGATGAATGGTGGGGTTGCAGACGGGATTCAGCCCGGTCCATTCTCTCTCTGTAACAGACCAGACATGCACATTACATCTATCAAAAATGTATCTCCCATCCCCCGCAGACCGGCAAATGCCCCAGTGTGGATCCATTCATCCAGGGGACCCATTCTAGCCAGACACAAGTGCACATCCTCAAACATCGTCAATTAGCAAAAAGAACTCTCCGAGCATAATGTGGATGAGATTATTTTAAAGCTAGCTCAAACCCGCTGTGGCCGTTGGTTAACAGAAAAGGATAGCCTTTCTGGGCTCGCCAAAGCCAGGAGAAATCTAAAGTTGTTACCAATGGCAACCATATCTACGGGATCAGCGCTCGCGGTCCTTTGCAGACGTCAAAATCGTGCCAAATGATAGGTAAGGTAAGTGCGTTTTCTGCCGCTCACTGTCAGTATTTCTAACTAGGCTACCGCGTTGTCTTGACTTAGATTTTGGAGCTGCTGGAGTCTCTTCTCATGTCCCTTACCAGAGTGCGCGGTCAAATTTGAAAGCCGGCTCCCGCGGAGCAGCACCAGCGGCTGTCCGGCTCTATTTAAAACATTAAAGGCGTCCCAGCAGATCAGAGGGGGCAGATTGACCCAATTAGCAGGGCTATCAGCAAGACTAGGTAGCTCTGGCCATGAGGTGGGGTGGGCTCAGTTAACACCGGTGACCCGTCCATCACGGTTTCCGTTTTGGGGCTCCACTTAGCTCCTTCCTCTCTCCTGATTGGACGTGGATCATTGAAAAAAGCTTTGCGCCCCAAGGCCTGATTCGTTCAACTTGAACGAGATTTGCATGGCATTTGCATGGAAACAGCTGGAGTAAAGCAAGGGACATTAAAATAAACATTGAGAGACGGACGGATCGGGAGATGTTTAAAATGCTCTCTGAAATTCACTTCTTTTTTTCTCCTTTTCATCGATTTCGTCATTGCCAGGAATCACACGCAGAATTCAATATTTCTCCCTTTCCTAAGCTCTGGAAAAAGCCATGAAAATCACTGTCTCAAATATTCATCTTATCGTGCCACTAATCAAACACTGGAAAGATCTAGTTTAAAAATAAAGAAGGCAGGGTATGGAGAGGGATCTCACCACTTATTTGATTTTTTAGCTCTCAGAAGCTTCTTAACCTCCGAAAGCCAATCACGGCAGTGTGATTCACAGACTCCTCTCCCTGCATTGGCTTAATTTGGTAGAACGCATGCCAGTCCTCCGTACACGAAGAAAGGCCTGTAATGGTTCATATTAAACACACAAATCTGCTGACCCCAATGTCACTGAATCCAATGTCACACTGGATGATGAACATATTAGAACCCAATTAGAACCGGCCCTCCAGTATCCTTGACTATAATTAAAAAGTGTGGGAGAAAGCCGCGCATCAAATCGCGCGGTAGGGAGGTCACCATTGACATTAACCACAGGTGTTCATGTATGCATGCAGGCTAATTACCGTCGAGTTACTGTTGATTTACCCAATTGTCTCAATTACGCAGAGAACTCAACAAACTCGGATTTGCCACGCCTCGTCTAGGCTGATCAGGGTCACATGGTTCTTCTCGTCTGGCTTCGCCCTTGGGTGCAGGCCTCTTCTACTCCAGAACTGGAGCCGAGTCGCCGAAAAACTTTCAAAAGGAGGGGTGGAAAAAAAAAAAAAAAACAGGACCTGTATGATAGGATAGTATGGGAAATTTCACAGGTGCGACTTTCCTTGGGTAATGCTAAGCAGCAGAGCAAACAGATCTTATCGCTGGCCGGCATTAAGCAGAAGCCCAGGAGCCGGAAGGGCTGCAGAGGAGCTTATTATGGAAATTGTAATATCTAAAGCATCCCCCGATTGATATTGCGGTATAATAAATAAAAGTTCACGGCTGACCTGAGCGACCCTGCTTTCGTTTTACCGATGGTGAGCTGACAGGACCTGCACTTTTTCTGCTCAGGCACCGCGGAAGGATTATCAGTTTCCCAGTGCTGGGCCTGAGGCCTTGCGAGAGCAGAGCGACTGTAAAGGGATCTGACAACCTGTGGCAGCTGTCGAGGGATCTCCAGATGCAGAGGACAAGTGCAGGTAAGTCATTGGCACGTGAAACACATCCACAAACGCCCCGTGGAGGCAATCTTATCTACTGCCAGGAGAGACGGAGCGTCTGCTCTGTGTTCCCAAGTCAGTAAGGGCTGGGATGACAAAGAGAGAGGAGGGCAACGGAATGCTATAAGGGCCCTCACCCTGCGCTGAACCAACAAAATCAGACATTTTGTTCAGAAATCGAATAAAGCCTAATAGGTTGGTCATCCAGGCCAGGGTTTGCTGCAATGATGAGCAGGGGCTGTTGCTGCAGTGAATAAAGTGGGATGGGCTGTCATTAATGCAGGCAGGGAAAGATGCGTCAGTGGGTCCTCATGGGACAAGGTGATGGGAAGCAGACAGGACTCCATAAACAGAATAAACACTAATGAGCAGCAGCACGGCCGGCACACAGCCAGGAACCACGCCTGGAGGAGGGGGCCCAGGGCGTGTGGCGCAGCGCGGTGCGGCGTTCACCAGGTCTGGCCGCGGCCTAACGAGGAGAGGTGCCAGGTGCGCGCAAATTGCCGATGCTGGCCAATCACAAGTACGCCACTGACGAAAATGAAAATCGAATTAGCATGTTGCGTAGACTGACAAAGCCCAGAGCCTGCTGTCAAAGTCGTTACCATGCCCGTTAAGAATGTCTCAAACATGGCTTGTCCTTCTAAATCTGGGTCTGCTCAGAAATAACTTTTTCGCCCAGCACTGCCAACTGACATGGGTAATTCAGATAGTAAGTTACACACTATTTTGCCGAAACAATGTTCTGTGAAAGGTTGCGCCCATGGCTGAGTAGATTTTAAATATTCCTTTTAAGAGCCCACGAAGGCACAGAAAGTACAGCTCATATTTGAATATCTTCAATGTTGGGAAATACTGCACTAAATATATGTCTAGTGGATAATATGTATTACACGCTACAGTTACTTAAAATTGCACCACCTCTGTTAGAGGTAAAATGTGGGGACAAAATGAAAGAACCACAGAGTCAACCAAAAGTGACATCATACACGAACACGTTTTCGACCCACCATTGCAGCTGATTTGAGAAAGTTAACTGATATGCTGCTCGAGAACCGAGCGTCTAAACCCCTGAGTAAAATTCTCTCACCTGACATATTCTGTCAATATAAAATGACAAATTACTGGGAATCGCCTCGAATTTTGTCCAGCTCTTAACAATATCAAATTTAGGTTGTACAACTACGGTGTTCATTTCCTGTGACTGTCGGTCTGCTAACTCCTGCCCTGCTGTGTTCTGCACATCCTGGATATTGCTCGTTTCATATTCTGCACCATGCATTTTTAACTAATGTTGCCGTTTCAGCTTGACCACATCTGCCGTGGTTTGCGGTTGCCGGGATACAATCTTGTGGCTAGTGCTAATTTCGACGGAAACGACGTAACTGTTCATGCACAGTAAGGCGGTAAACCTCAGTGAGCTTGGCAGGTTTGCGTGTGCAATGGTCAATAGGTCAATATCACATAATTGATGCCACCCCACCCAGGAATTCTGAGTGTTATTTTAGAATCTCAGGGTTTATAAAATGTGTCAGTAGAAACATTGCATTGACAAGGACCCAGCAGTCCAATGAAACGGGAGCCCTTTTAAATGTTCTCTCAGCAGGAGTCAAAAGGGAATAACCCCCCCGGTGTGTGCAAGGCCTACAATGGGAGCGTTTCAAGGTGAGAAAGAAGAAAATAGATGTTGCAAGACTGCTTAAATTCTTTCACATTCAGACTTAAAAGGCCTAGATGAGTTGAAAATGCGTGATGTGTTGTGAAATGCAGACAATTTGATACGGTGACCTTTTTTATTTCATTTTATTTAAAATTGTTGACTTTTAGCTGAAAGGGGCTTCAGCTGTTAAAACCGGTGTTCTCAGACCGTGATCGCCTGGAGGAGTTGACAATGACTGCAATAAAGTTATTTTAAGATCTGCAAGGTGTGAAACCCGTCACCCTGTTATTTCAGTACAGTTTCATCTTTTCAAAATGTCAGCGTTACTAAATTATTCACACTGTGAACGCATGTGCGAAGCCCCCAGTCCGCCTGTAAATAGCTCAACCAAGTGTGCAGAGCACGACCACATCTGGTACGGCACCCTGCACACCACAAAGGCCTAGGTCTCAGGACACACAGAATCTCCGTGATACAAAGCTCATTTCATTGTAAAAAGAGCTATAACAAAAACGTCCCTATTCAAGCAGAGGGTCAAATAAATTCTAAAGCTTTGAACCGGAAAATAATTAGAGCCACAGAGGTTCACAAACACTGAAAAGCTTGCTGCAGCCAACACTTCTTTAACCCCCGCTCCTGTCATCTCAGCACTCCGCCTTTCATGTCCTAATTGCCTAGCTGGCTGATGAGGGAAGCAGAGCCAGGTGTGTGTAGGCAATCAGAGGAAGGTGGTGTCTGCAGTCCAGGTGGTGTCTGCAGCCCAGGCGGGGGAACTGGCCCAGGGGCGCTGTCCAGGGACTGAACCAAATGTGGTCTTGCGCTGTGTACTTTCCGAGCTGACTTGTGCCCTCGGACCCTCGGACCCTCGTGGCTCCTCAGTGCATCTTATTAAAAGATTGCTTTAAACTTGATTTTGTTCAACAACTTCACCATCATGATCTATTAATAGAAAACTCTGGATCATATCAAATCAGTATGAATTCATTTTAAAAGTAGGTTCATTAAAAAGTAGGTTCAAGTGATTTACAGCTACAACTAGCAGCGGGTAGGTGTAACTGCAGTGATTTACAGCTACAACTAGCAGCGCGTAGGTGTAACTGCAGTGATTTACAGCTACAACTAGCAGCGCGTAGGTGTAACTGCAGTGATTTACAGCTACAACTAGCAGCGGGTAGGTGTTAATGCAGTGATTTACAGCTACAACTAGCAGCGGGTAGGTTAAACTGCAATGATTTACAGCTACAACTAGCAGCGGGTAGGTGAAACTGCAATGATTTACAGCTACAACTAGCAGCGGGTAGGTGTAAATGCAGTGATTTTTTTTTTTTTTTTTTTTTACTGATTATTGGTTGAAGGTGGGTTAATGGAGCAGCAGTCACACCCAGTACTCTCGCCCGTGCGTGAACATACAGGTTCGTTCCTTCACCGAACCAAGAGCTACCAAGAGCAAGAGAGAAATGTCTACTGGTACCAAATGCTAAATTCATCTTTTTCTTCACACTCCCTTTCTCCATCACTCTCCATCAGCGAATTTCTCCACTCAAACTCTTCTTTGTGTCAATATTTCCACATTCTGTCAGACATTCTTGAGGTTTCAAATCCTGACAAGACCCCATACTGAATGCTCACTTTCACTCTCAGCTCTCTGGCCCTGCTTCTCTACCCAAAAACACATCTTCTGTCACCCTCCACTCCTCAACTTTTCTCCCTCTCGCTTGTTGTCACCTTACATAGAGCTTTTAAAACATTATTAGTATTTCATTATAAGTTCTCTTCTTTTCCTTCAGGAAGGCCTTATTTTCTCTTAGCAAAACAGGGTACTTCTCTTATACCTCAAATAAATAGCAATACTCTTGCCTTCTGGCTTAAAGTAATCCATCTTTTTTGACAGAGCTGGAAAAGCAGTTTTTGTTTTTTACTTATTTTATGATCAAGGATGAAGAGCAATATAAACATTAAAAACTGAGATAGACGTGTGCGTGCAGGCTGAGAAGGCAAACGGCGAGGAATCTTCCCGCGAGGAAACACGACCAAGGGAAATGAAGCATTGTGGGAGGCGGCGGTGTAAATCCTGCATAAGAATAGACGCAGTGTAGCGTCCTGTCACTCCCCACAGCGCAGCTAACAGCACGATGCTTTGAGAGCCCAGGTTACACGCAAAGAACGGAGAGCCACATTTCCACATGATTCCACACGAGTCTGCAATACTTTTCACCTGTTCTCCCTTTAGTCACCCCTTTATTGTGGGTGACTAACTGTTTTACATTTCACATCTCACACATCCAGGAACCCGGGTGTACCTTTCACAGAGCCACTACCCTCAGGTCATGAGTTTGCCATGATTCCCACTTATCCGCCCTTAGGAACGATGCCGTCTCTCAAGGACTAGTCAGTTTGGATCAGACGGCGTGTCATCCACAGCCCAAAGCTGGGAAAATGCCACCAGAAAATGCTGCGGCGAAGAAGTCGATGTTGACCGCCACATTGGCCTAATGGAAAGGCGACACAAACGCGTGAACGATGAGATGATCTGGTTTACAGTTTGGCGAGGTTGTGTCCTGCGTTTTCCATACCAACAAACCTCTGCCGGTTTTTGTATGAGGAGCGGGTGAAATCAGCGTGTTGATAATAAATTGTAAAGGTTTCAATAAAACTCTTACAAAGGAGACTGTAAGAAAATACACATACACAACATACTCCCGATCAACTCTGATATATTAAACAATACTGGAGAATCATGAAACACGTTATATTTGGTACATTTAAAGAGAGATGAGTGTGTAAAATCCATTTTGAAAAATGCCTAACTCACAATTCACTAACAACGCTTCCAATTATAACTGAGCTTAAATAAATGTACCCTAGCGTATCCACTCCCAAACAAACAAACTGAACAGAATTGTTTTCAGCAATGGGACTGCAGCAGGTGTCTGTGAGTATGTGTAGGAGTGAAATGTTATGAATATGAATGTTCTCATCTGGCTATAGATGGCCCACATTGCGAGGTGGGCCCTGTAACAAAACCAGACCCTAGCCCAGTCTGCCAATCAACTTATTCCCTTATCACTATTATCTTCACGGTATTTAAACGGGGATAAAGCTCCAGTGCTTTTCTTCACCTGCGTTAGCTCCAGTGCTACCTCACCTGCGTTAGCTCCAGTGCTAACTCCAGTGCAATATATATATATGTAAAACATACAGAAAAGAGATAATCCAACAACAAAAAAAAAGTATTATATGAAGGCGTGAAGATAAAAAAATGCTGGTAATGACTTTCGTTTGAACACCGTGTTCTCCACTACTTATGTGCCACCACTGCAGCATCCCTTAGACACAGGGCACAGACTCAAACATCGATTTGGGAACAAGCGAACACAGCAATTAAAACTGTGAAAGATAGTCATTTGTGAGGTAATGAGCAGTCTCTGGGTGCCCCAGTGACGAGGTGAGAAGTGAAGCTTGATTGGGGGGGGGGGGGGGGGGGTATTCCCAACGTGGGTTTAACCCCAGGCCAATTGCCACCCGCCTAAAAATGCAAAACCAAAACCCCCCATTGGAAACTTTTTGGGAAAACAAGGGAAAAATTTTCAAACCCCCCCTAAAAA
>JAOYSI010005928.1:0-12488 GCA_025775065.1 Hiodon alosoides | reverse complement strand
GGTGAAGGGCAGGACAGAAACTCACGGTGAAGGTGAAGGGGTGCGCGTGAAGGGCAGGACAGAAACTCACGGTGAAGGTGAAGGGCAGGACAGAAACTCACGGTGAAGGTGAAGGGGTGCGCGTGAAGGGCAGGACAGAAACTCACGGTGAAGCTGAAGGACAGGACAGAAACTCACAGTGAAGGTGAAGGGCAGGACAGAAACTCACGGTGAAGGTGAAGGGGTGCGCGTGAAGGGCAGGACAGAAACACATGGTGAAGGTGAAGGACAGGACAGAAACTCACAGTGAAGGTGAAGGACAGGACAGAAACTCACAGTGAAGGTGAAGGGGTGCGCGTGTTGGCCCAGCTTTTTCAGCAGCCTCTCCTGCAGACGGCTGAGCGGCTTGCATTCCTCAGGGAGAGCTGGGAAGGCCTGGAAGGTGGAGATGTAGAGATCCTTCCGGAAGGACAGGCCCAGCACATCCAGGTCCTCGCGCCCGTAACGGAACGCGCACGTCAGAGTCACAAACACTGCAGCAGAATGCAGGAGGAGTGAGGAGAAGACAGACAATGGGGCGGAGAACCTCGGGAAGTACGCAGAACCCAGAACCAGCAGCTGGGAGGCCCTTACCTTTCCTGTCCTTCAGGTACTCCGGGTCGATGAGGAGAACACCATCTGCAGTGGAGAGAGTGAGAGAGAACTTTAAGCAAATTAAGGTGTTCCTGAAGAGGTTTATACCAGTTTATAACAATAGAAACAACCTAGGAAGCTTCTTTAACGCGTTTGTAATGCAAGCAAACTGTAATCACTGAGTGGTAGACTCAGTACTCGTCCTCCCCTTGGTCATTCAAAAAATAAACATTTTTCAGAGACCCTCCCAAACCCAAACCCATGCCAGACTCTTACCCACTGGGTCCACATGATCCAGATGGTCCACAAAGTCTCTCTTCCCCAGGTACACAGTGAGCTAAAGAGAGGACATAACCTTTCACAAACCTGACAGCGCTAAGACACTGAGACACAGACATACACAGACCCTCTTCATCAGACACACACACACAGACACAGACCCCTCTCCATCAGACACAGAGAAGTAGAGATAGTTGTAGAGGAGCTAGTTGTTGCGTTAGAAGGAAGCGAGCAAAAAGGGGGATAAGGAAAAGACGGAGAGAGGAAAGGACGAGAGTAAAGAGGGGATTGAAAGTTGGAGTTACCTTACAGTTGGGGCTAGACTTCTTGAAGACTCTGAAAAGGAGCACGAAAGAATTGGGTAAGTTTTCAGGAACTGTTCATAAAAGGTAGAGAGACTGAGGATGTCACCAGTGAAACGATACAGTGTCAAGCTAACGTCAAAACTGTGTTCCGTCCTCCTTAAACACACACCGACACGCACATACTGGGTGAACCCCCCAGGTCAGCAGTACACACATTGGTCAGAAGTACACTTTCTTTAGTGTTGCATAGAACAGAAAAAACAGAATCAAAATACACAAAATAAGCTTCCTACTTAAAGGCTAACAGACGTAGCAACGAATTCTGCAGATTTTGGGCGCAAGCAAGCGCTGTTCCAATGCTGAAAGACTGATTTGAGTTAAAGCACACAGATCCAGTAACCGGGGTACTTGTGGATCAATGATCACTCCAACTGGTTGAGCCATTTTGCCAAGCTAAGATAGACAGGCAAAAATAGTTCAATTTAGTAGCTATTGTAAATTCTCAAATCCCCATAAGAACAAGATATAGCAAAGAAAAAATATATTTATCAACGTGTGCACCAGGGCATCAGCAAAACAGATCGTTATTTTGCTGCCCCAATTTAATTTACATGTAAGAAAAGAGGGACATTTCTCAACGCACCATCCTTAAATACACAGACATATACAAAACACATGCAAGTTGGTAGCTTTTGCAAAGCTTTTGCAAATGCAAAGACATTCAGAATTGCACTCTCATAGACACAAACAGACGTTTGGGTTTGAGCTCGAGAATAAACACATTCTATAAATAAACACAAACCAGGAATCACACACACACACACACACACACACACGAGGGGAATTTGAGGGAATTTCAGGCAAATGAAAAGCTGCTTTGTTTTGTTGTCTCATTTGACTGTTGTTGGAAACAGGAAGTCCACATGGAGTGATCTGTGAAAGAAAGTCCATCCAGCTTGCACACGTTTCCTGTCCAGAACACGAACATCCACATGCACACTACACTTGTGTAGCTTTGAAAACCCAAAGAGTTAAAGCCAGTCAGACACAGATTGACAAAATTTGAATAAGGATGTCATATTGAATTGAAATTGTGTGCACCCCCAAAGTGGCAGGGTTGGTATAGGGAGCGTGTACATCTGGGTTTGTATAGGGAGCGTATACATCCGGGTTGGTATAAGGAGCGTATACATCCGGGCACCTCTGTGTGTGAAAGTTGTGTGAACACAGAAGCGTGCTCCCACAGTGACATACAGTAGCTCCCCTTCACGTGCGCTTCTTTATCGCCATATGACCAGGAAATTAACAGACCCAGCACTTTTAGCACAAAGGTAAATTAAGGACAGAGACAATCCACTACATCAGCACAGCAAACAAACCTGAGGCAGCAAGGGCTGGAGCAACACAGACAACCCCAACACCGACCCGCACCAACCACACAGACCACCAGCACTGACCAAACAGACATCCAAAATCGGCATACGGGCCTGGTCAGACCACACTGACGTGTGTGATGAGTGCAACATCAAACCGCAGCAGTTTCAGCAGGTTTAGACGTTTGATACGGACTTCCTGTCAGTTTCAGCCGGTTTGTGTGTTTGGTACGGACTTCCTGCCAGAGTGGCTGCACAGTAAGTGTGTGGGAGAAGATGAAAGCCTTGCTGTCACTGTCACCATCAGCCCTGGCTTGGCTTGGCCAGTGAGGAAGGTGTCAGAGCACAGCATCCTGACAGGAAACCGGGTTCAGGTGAGCGATGGTGTAGGGCAGCCGCTCTGACCATTCAAACAGCCCATGCTGTTAAAGTGGGGCAGCAGGATTTCCTGCACCTCTGCAGAACAATCACAAATGGACCTCCGGCAGAGCTGAGGAAACCCGGCCAGGCCCGCCTCAAAGCTCTCCCCACCTCGCCCTTTCCATCTGGGCAACCATAACATTACCAAGAAACCAACTCACATCAACTCTTTACATAACTGCCTTCTACCGCAGATGGCCATCAGTTTCTGAGAATTATTACAGTGGATGTGATCCGAACACAAATAAACGCCCCCCAGAGTTAGCGTGCCAACGCCAGAGTGGGCGCTGGGGGGCTAACATCGAGAGTGGCACGAGTACTGGGGATTGTTACAGGCTAAGGAAGTATGTTCCTCTGCCCTGCTACTGAAACACAGCCAGCTTCTGGCAAGTCAAAACGATACGTGAAGGCTGCAGACAGGGGGTCAGCAGATGCGACCCACACTTCGGCTCAAACATGCAGAGCTGCGTCTTCTGTGCGAAGTAATAAGTTAGCAGGATAACTCAATCTACGCTGTGTTCCCACTACAACGAGCACAGGTGGAGTCAGCTGCTGGTGTTTGCACTGAATGTTCAGTTGAGTGTGGGGAACTGGCTTGCATGCTTTCCACAGCAGGTTACAGAAATGGTGTGGGGGGGGGGGAGCAAAACGCAAGCCTCAGCAAACTCAGCCCAATCTGACTGCAGCCACACTTCCTCTCTTCTGCATGCTCCTTTCCTGTCCAAATTGCCAAGTAACTGTAACTTTACAGAAGGGTACATTCTATTCATCCAAACCACCATCCCTTTTTTTCTGACAAAGGCCACACCCACCATGCAGAGTTTCCAACATACAAGGGCCCCATCACTAGGCTAGGACCGTTTAGTGATTTTGGCTTAAGTAGATTTCTGATCTCGTAGGGTCAGGCTGGAGTCCTTGCCTACAAGCCCACCTCAATTTACCATATGCGACAGAGACTCAACATTTGACCCCATGCGAGACTACAGTGACCAGGTGGATTAAACACGTCTCATGAGCACCATCACAGCTACCACAGGGTTGAGCACACCAGGCTCCGGGCCAGTGAGTGGCACATCTCTATACACTAACATCCTATGGCGCAGTGCAGACTTTGGGCCCATGGGAAACCCAAAACAAAGACAGCCACTTCAGGGCATAATCCCACTGACTTTATAAAAGTGTGCAAGTTGGGCATTGTGGGAAATGCAGTGTGAATTAGTGACAGTATTATCTGGAGGGTTGTTCAGCATTGATTAACCAGAATTACTTACAGTTTTACCTAAGGGTACAACAGCAGTTCCCTTGTACCACCACACCACCCTGTCCAACTGCACAACCTCCCTGACACCCAAACTGCAGGATTTTAGCCTTCCCTCTCAGGGTGCCCAATGGTGCTGAAGTGCTCCACCCCGTGACATCGCCTACTTCACCTGACAGTGAAGAAAAACAGTGACAGCCAATGGGAGGTCAGCCCCGGAACTGCCACAGCTTCTCAAAAAATGCCAGTCAAAATGTTTCCCCCTTATACATGATTTGTAACTAAACCCTATACCACTGTTTTTATTATTATCAGCATCAGAATTTTTATCTTATAAACATCTCGTGCCTCGAAGCTATGTTCATTTGGTTAACAAGACCAAAGAGCAGTGGCGCGCGCGAACGAGAGGGAGGGAACTAAAAACAACAGAGAGAACCCCCCAACAAGGGGTCACTCCGTACGGCACAGAAACATCGAAACTATTATCCTGAGAACACAATGGCTGGTGTAAACAGTGTAATAAATCGATGAATGAACCTCAGAGGTAGTAACTTAATTCTGATTACTCAAGTTCAACACCGGAGAGTTCAGGAAAGGAGAACAAAGTAACGGGAGAACAAAGTAACGCAAACCTGCGATTAGTACAGTCCTCCTATTAGCAAACATTTTAACACCGTAAGTACATTACATATTATCACGATTCCATTCCCCCTGAAACGCTCAGGCAGAAATCAAAATAATACATACATAGTGTTAACGGACAGACGTGAAAAGAGATGTAATTAAACCTTATTCTCTATTACAGCTATTAACACAAAAACAGCAATTGCCCTAATACACAATCAAGGGAGCTTGACGTGCACTAAAAAATAAAGTATAATTTTAACACAGATACATGACAAGTGGTTGCGGAGCACACCGACACAACACTCCCACCCAACAGAGAGCGATAGATACGAGATCATGTACCTACTGTGGTCACTGCCTCGCTCACTAGACTGTTGTATCGCGGGAGGTGTCAATTTCCTGATCGCAATTATAATCATCACAAACAAATAAGAAAACGGCCCACGACATATTTCGTAAAACAAATAAAAACGAATGACAGCAAATTTCAGGTAGATGCATACACAGTACGTTTATATAACGTATTCATCATTTAAAGCAAAATACTTTATTCTAAATTCCGTGTAAATAACCTACAAAAAATTTAAACCACGCCAAAGGGAAAATCATATGCCAAAAGCTAAGCTTCTTTTTTTCTAAATATGCACATAATAGTTGTTCAGTACCATATACGAGCTCACTACTTTGCAAACCTGATCTAATTTATTCAAGTTGTATGTACAAACACAGATGTAAATACAAAATTTGACTGAGTTCACCCAAAGCAGAGCACAAGCACACATTTCTCTACTTATGCAGTACGTAGTATGTGTCAGGTCATCGACATCGACTTCCTGACAAAAATACGTAGCTATAAAGCTAAAAACAACAAAGTCGATGCTTTTAGCCGATGCGTATCGATAGACAGTGTGTCATGTCACATTTACTTATCCTTGACGTTTCAGCGATCGGGAACACAACAAGCAGAAATCAGAATGAAACAACGCTTCTGGTGTGTTAAACATTTCAGCCGCAAGACATTTCGCGAATCACACCATATCTACTAAGTGTATGCATTAATAACAGTAGACATCATCTTATATCTGTCTTACTATATCTAGAAATGTAGGCATCCAGCAACATCCTAGATTCTAAAATGACTAGCTGTGGTTGTAACTTTGCCGCCTACGAGAGGACAAACCTGCATACAGCACTGTAAACCAGAAGTTATGTTATTCCGCCTGATCTGCAAGCACGGAGACCACTCTCCCGTGTCGAGTGGCCGTGTCCACAAAATCATGTTGTTTATTACAGTCAGAATCTGTCTAAGTAAAAGGCTAGTCCAGATCCACGTCCCCGCTCGGCGTTTAATGCATGTACAATTAAATTAACAAACTAGACAGCAAGCTAACAACACAGTTCATTCCTTCAAAACGAAATGCACTAAGAAACCGCTAAACTGAAGTTAAAGAACCTCACCTGGTCCCCGCCTTGTCTCCCATCTCCACGATCCCTTGGCGTGTTCGTATTATGTCTCTTGATAGCTATTTTTTACGCCTAACACCTCCTCCAATACACCACTCGCTTGGCCTCTGGAGTCTCGCTCACTCTTCCTTTCTCGCAAGCTCGTTTCCGCAGCCTAGGGACGGAAGACACCCGCTCACTAGCTAAGGGAGCCAGCGGGGCATAACTTTTTCACATGACTGACACTACTTCTATCCAATCGTGCTGTACAAATCAAGTGCGTCACCAAGCATCTATAAATTATACCCGCCCTACCAAAATAAAAAACAATTAAAACAAAATTTTAGAAAAACTATTTGACGAGTTTTAATTGATATTCAGAATACCAAATTACGTCCTCAAAAAGGCTTTACGGAACTCATATGTCCAATTAGGCTAGGCTGATTTTGTTGTAATTTTTGATAATAAGACGTTTTTGGAGTTTGTTCTGCCCAACTCTAATCGTGGACGTCAAAATGACAGTAAATAAAAGTTTACAGTACGACAGGTTCATTGCTTGATTTAATTTAATAAGACAATAAATAGTTATATATATATAATATATAATAAAGCCGAAGTAAAGAGTTCATATTCGTGGTATTCGCCACTGTTTTTAAAATCATACATTTAATAGACTAGCCATTTATCGAGAACTAAAATATTTTGATGTGTAGATGTGTTGTGCTGCGTTTTAGCTCCTGAATTTACGAGCTCACAGATGGGTCTAACAGGGCACCTGGTTGTGTGCAATAAGCCAACAGAAAACTTTTACAGCAACCCTATCTTTCCCCAAAAATGTATCTTGGTACATCGAAATAGATAAAATCATAACATCGATTTTGTCAAATGTGCGTTTCAAAAACATTATACAGATCCACATTTGATTTTGCGTCATAAAGTTAACAGGACCACAATCTGATTTTTTTTTTTAAGTTGGTGACAGTGCACTCATTGAAATATGACATTTCACTTCCCTTACCATACCTGAAAAATTAAACATTTAATAGATTTGGTTCATATTTGGCCAAAAGATGCCCCGAGGCTGTCTACAGTCGCCAGTTGAGTTTGGTGGCCCTGGACCGTAGTAGGTATCCGCGTTTCTCTCCGAGTAGCTCAGTTGGTAAAGGGGCTCGCTGGATCTCTTATGTATTAATGTTGATTTTCTGCCTCTGAGCAAGTGCCCACAGCATCAGGGTCACCTAAATAAAAGCCATGTTGTTAGAAATCACACTTTTTAAATCACACTTTCTTTTGGTTGGTACAATCCAGGTCCAATTCGAATCAAACAGTGGATCTCTGACAGGACGAGGTCATGTGCTCAAAGAGACAAAGGAAGTGACTTATGGCTAGAGTGTCCGAGCGAACAAAACTCAGTAAAATTCTATTTTAAAAACTTCGCCGAAGACTGTAATTTGAACAGCTTTTGGGTAACCAAGCTGTTTGTCTCATGGACCCAGCAGGGGTGGAGTCACACATATAAATGAACCTAATATTCAATTACTTACCACATGGCTCCGCTAGTCTCCGCTAGCCAATCGTCACTTAAGTCTTGCAAGAGACCAACAGCATGAGCAAAATCTACAAGTGTTAACTTCCTCAGGAAATACAATATAAGCAACTGAACACGCAAAGTTAGTGTTTGAAATAGCCAAATTAAAGACGGATGTAAGTTTGACTGCACTGTTGGATGTTGTCCGACACAAAGGGCATCTTTGATGGGCACCAATGTTAGGGTTTCAAAGGTATCATCAAAAATGTGTTACAAGCACATTTTCAGTAATGATCCACCCGTAATAAAGTTTGGTTATTACACCAAGCCATCGTTTTAATAAATTACCAACCAGTCCACAGAGGTCCTCCGACACACTAACAAAAACTACATTGAGTGCTGGTTTCTGAGGTATTATAAGGGAAGCTGATCTTATATTGTTGAGATGTTTTTGTTTTTAACGTCCCTAAAATGTAAAGTGTACTGTGTTGCCCGTTCGTGTCTGTAAACGTTTACAATAGCGCCATCTACTGATGACTTGATCTAAACCCTAAGCCATTAGAATGTATCGCAAGAAGACTACTTGGTTGTCAGCCATGTTTCATTGAGACTTTATTGAGACAAATAAGATTTGCCTAACGCAAAATTCGAGTCGGCCCAAAAGCTCAGTTTCACATTCAGCTTACCCTCTCGCCTCAGTATGGATCACAACTATTAAAAAAACCCAATAATATTTCCTGGTAAGAGCAATGCTTATAATTGCTCTTTAAGTAATGTTGCAGTAGTTTGACGTTGTTTGGACAGCAGGTCAAGACAAACGGATGCGTTGCCATTGAAAAGTTAATTTTGTGGAAACATTTTTTTTATTTTGAAATACATCCCATCTGGCCTCGATGGTTCCTGGTTGTTTTTGGAACTGGAACCAGGCCACGCTAAAATCGCGTGAAACGGCTAATTGGCTTCTGTACTAATGATCAGTTTCTTTTATAGCTATAGCATCGCCAGTTAGCGTCATACCATGAACTAAAAGTAATCCAGCCGTTTCGACGCAGTAGATCGAGTCAAGACGTCCTTAAAAACGGGAAAACGAACTGCCTGCAGGCCTCGTCTGTCTTTCGAGCGTACTAGGGTCAAATGGTCAAAAGAGGGGTTTGGAGTACCTTCATTTTGAAAGATCTATCCGTGGAGTTACCAAAGAACTAAAGCAAATACTGGGGAAAAAATATCACAGGCGCAATTTAGCCAAGCCTAAATAGACCTCCTTCAGTTTTTAAGTGCAACTTCAACGATCTTCGCAGAATGAACTATTTTAATGCTTACATATATTTATGTAGCTTTAATAACTCAGAAAGTTAAGCAAAGAAACGGAAAGGAACACACAAAAAAAACTTGTTTAAGTTGTACCGTTTTTCTGACCTTCCCTTTGTGGTGGAGGTATTTGGAAAAATATGCGTTAGCACAACACATGGCAATATTTAAAATAAAAATCAGTAATTGTAAAATGGCTGCTGTTCTTTTCACTGACAAAAAATAACCAGAATCTTAATAATGCACAGCAATGTTTTTTTTGTCCTCAGGATATTTAATGCACAGTTAGTATCCATACTACCATGGTGACTTAGATATAGAAGTATAAGTAAAACAACATAAGGTTCAAATTTGTTCATATTTAGACAAAAAACGAAAATTCATTTGGGCAAACAGAACAGGCATGAACAGGGCAGTCATAAAATCACACAATATAAAAATTTAATATTTCAGTGGCAATAGCATTCTAAACATACAAACAAAGACAAGTACAGTTTTATCAACAGTTGAACGCTCCATTTGGCATGAAGCACGTGAATTTTACAACAGTTAAAATGAACGCACTGTACAAACCAGCACCATCCTCTCTGCTCGTAACTTGGCAGAACTGCAGGGGGATACAGACAAGAGACGATTGGCAGGACCAGTGGAGACCCAAAGTAGTGTCAATGATACCAATCAGCCACATGTACCCAGGGTGTCTGGCTCTAGAGCTACATCGCCACATCGTACTGCACTCACACCGACCGTCTACACATGTGCAATGTCCCACCTGACCGGGTAGGAAATAAAACACATATACAGAGCAAGAAAGCCTATACAGATTCACACCACCTTTACACATTGTATTACAAACTCAATTATATATGCATTTATAAAGCAGTGCTACTACTTCAATGCTCCAGAATACGGTCAGTGAGACAGGAAAGGGCTCAGGAAGAAAACGGACGGTAATGATCACACACAGTCGCGCACACACATGCACACACACAGCAGGGGTTTGTTTGAACTCGGTTCTCACAGTTGTCCCCACTACAGGTAACAGGACACAATCAGAGCCCAAAGCTGAACATTTAACATCAGAAGGGAACAGCCTAAAAAATATTTAACTGCCACCCTCTCACACCACCCCTTAAAAAACTACTTATTCGTCATCTTCCTCATCCTCATCATCTTCTTCCTCATCTTCCTCATCTTCGTCATCATACTCCTCTGATTTCATCATGGGTTTGGGAAGCCCCCCCATACCACCACCGCCACCACCACCAACTTTGCCTTTTGATTTGTAGTCCGCCACATCCTGCCAGGCGAGGACATAGGGCAACAACGCCAGTCAGTCAAGTCACAAATGGACAGAATGCATCTGGGAGGAGCCTACACCCAGCAGTCCTGTCTGATTGCCTCCGCTTGTACCATGATAGAACAGTGGAGTCATGCTCCTAATGCCAACCGTGCAACAAGCCATTGAATAAAAATCCTGTTTACATTACAACAGATGAGCGGCACATATCTTGGCAATGCACAATATACCTATAAAAAAACTCCTTACATTTAATTCTTTAGTTTCCTTCAAAATACTGAACTAGCGACATAGCAATGGCATCAAACAGAATGTACCTTTTTGTATTTGTCCTTCAGCTTGCCAGCCTTGATCAGGTAAGGCTGCTTTGTGGCGTCTGTCAAGTTGTTCCACATCTCACCCAGCTTCTTGGCCACATCGCCGATGCCCAGGCTGGGGTTTTGGGCCTTGATCTTTGGGCGGTGGTCCGAGCAGAAGAGGAAAAAGCCAGATCTATCCCACAAAACATAGGCACAGCTTTTCATTACCGTCTTTATGCAGTGTGTGGAGGCACTTATTTAACCCCCCACCCCCCCAGCCATGCATGACACGCAAAACCTACGGCGGTCTCTTTGGTGCATTAGGGTCCTTCTTCCCCTTCTTGCCAGGCATATAGGTCATCATCTCCTGGTCGTAGCGCACCTTGTCTTGTTTAGCCATGTCATCAAACTTGGACTTCTCTTTCTCAGACATCGTCTGCAATACAGCCACCAATCGGGTTTAATTCAGTTTAATTCAAGGTCAAGTCAGCTGGGTCTCAGGTTCACACAGATTGCTTCTACAGCTCCCCTCTGCTTAAAGTTTTTTTAAAAGGAGAAACCAGGGCCATATTTGTAGTCTTTTTGGGACAGATGGAACTGCTTTTCAGCATGTGCCCCATTCTGTGGCTTCACCCTGAGAAACTCGAGCGGTCGGCTTCCTACATGGCTTATGAAGTGGGAGAAAGAATAAAGAGAAACCGAAGGCTGGTGTGCTTCACTCCTCACACCCACCTGCCCCGTCGTCTCAAAGCACAATCCGTCCTCACACCCACCTGCCCCGTCATGTTTAAATGCAATCACCCCTCCACAACCATGTGAAGAATTGCCGGAGTTGGTTACATTCCAACCACTAAGTGATTCATTGTTTTCTTCATTGCTGGCTTACATGTACCACGACAGCATCCTGCAGGGGAGCCCTGTGAGCAGGAGCTCGCCCCAGCGCAGACTGAGCCCTGTGAGCTGTTTTTGTGGGTTTGAATCCAGCTCATGTCATTCACTGATGGTGACTGGGAGAGCCACCGGCCACCATTAGCTGAGCTGGTGAGGATAAAATTGACACGGCTTCTCTTGGCTCATCGCTCACCAGCATCCTGTCGGATTTCTGGGTACCTGCGCGGAATCTCTCACCCCTCGTGCAGTGTATAAAAGATTGACGACTCGAAGGAGACTAGTCGTACTTCCTCACCCTCTCTGTGTGGTAGCAGGATTGGATATGGTTGGAAGTCCGACCAGAGTCTGAAACGGTGTTGGGCTGCAACTCTTAACATGTCGTTTGTCGCGGATCGACACTGGAGCTTCCAACGGTTCATTTTGAATTTATTCACCTGGTCCAAAAATAAAATTTTAATTAATAGAACACGTGTCAGACCTCACCTTCCACCTGCCAGAGCATTTCCTGGAGAAGTCGGCAAAGTTCACGGGAATCTCAGGACTCTTCTTCTTGTGCTCTTCACGGCATGTTTGAACAAAGTATGCGTAGGCAGACATCTTGCCCTTGGGCTTCCTGGGGTCTCCTTTGGCCATCTTGATCAACCAATAACCTTACTCAGCAGGGCCTTTCCTTGCGCTTTGATTCACAGTCCTACAAATAGAAAAAGGTTTCCACTCATTGACCTATGATCAAGGTCAATTTTCCCTACAGCACAAATTCACCCCAACTGTGGGGGGGGGCCGGGGGGGGGGGGGGGGGGGGGGGGGGGGGGGGGGGGGGGGGGGGGGGGGGGGGGGGGGGGGGG
>JAOYSI010005927.1:0-13210 GCA_025775065.1 Hiodon alosoides | reverse complement strand
TATATATATATGTTTGTATAATAATCAAAATACATCATGCACTGTTTTTGAGTTTTATTTACTTTGACAGGCCGCAGATTGCATTAAACTAATTGTAAAAAAAATTATTGAATTAAATTTTTTTGTTAAGTTTTATGTCGCCGAAGTTTTGATTTGGTCCCAGCCGTTGTTATTGTTAATAAAAATGATCTTTTTTCTAGGTGGTGAAACCTCGTTGATTACTTAAAAGTTTAGCTGCAGAATTATAAGAAGTCAATGTTCCAAAAGAAAAACAGATGTGATCGGTAATAAATGAATAAATAAAAATAAAATGTTATTCACTCACGCCACAAAAATACATTAAATACATAATCGAGTATGCTATATCACGTTTGCAGAGCGAGAAATCCTGTGGCGTGGTACCCACACTCATTTGCCCTTAGAAAAAATAAGAAAAACGTATCTGAGCTTGCTTGAAATCCTAGGGGTAAAGATATCAGCATCGCACCTGAACTTGTTAAAATAGAAGTGCAGCCTAATAACACGTTTGTTGCGATCGGTGGTAGTCTGGACTGCCCCCGAAAAGCATAGGTGGCCATATGGAAACATCCGCGCGCCGCAGATTTCCAACAAATACATTGAGACAGTATTCGAAGTAGCGACTGCGTGACCGTTAAGTGTCTCGATTAGACAGATCCCCGTTCTTCGCACACTGTTCATTTCTGAACATTTCGCATCAAACGAAATAATGAACAAATTATTCACGATAATCGATGATTGAACAACTTATTATGGCAAAGCTTTAAGGTAAGAGACTAAACTCAGGGCTCCCTCAGCTCTGACAAAGAGGGTAGGAAGTCCGCCAATGATTTCATTGCATGTTGGGCGGTGAGCTAACAGCTGAGAATTGTTGGAACTTGGTGTTTTGGCGTGAAAGGGCTACAGGAAACGGCAATTTCGCTGTAACAGCGTGAAAGCAGCGGTAATGTGGAGAAACCCTTCGGTAATACGGAGGAATCGGAATAAAGACTACAATAATTCTGCAGGAACGGGGAGGAAATACCTTGTTGGAAATACCACGTAAAAGATGAGCAAATTTCCGTTTCTCGTGGTGTTGGATATTACAGTAAAATGTCAATACTTATTAAAACAAGATTTTTTAGACCGTTGCAGTCTTTGTCATTCAGGTGAGAGGTGGATCGGTTTGAGCTACAACCTTGGACAGCTTGGCCATTTTAGAAATTACATGATTGTCACTGGATAATTTAGGAGTCGGGGGTGGTTGTTTACTCCAATGTGAAACAGCTTTGGCTTTTTGCTCAGTTGGAGTGTGCTCTCTGTATATATGTTGAACTATATTACATAAATTATTTTTCTGATGTTCGATTTTTGGTGCACCTTGATGCATGACAATGTTTAGCTCTTTGAAAGTCTGTGGTGCAGAGACTGAATTAATTCAGTGCCCTAAACAAAAACAGCTGGGCCTGTTATCAATGCAATGAGCCGCAGAAAGGAGTTAAGCAACTGTTAGAAGGGCTGCCAAATTTGTTGGCAATATTGCATTTTATAATGAGGGGCACAGGGCAACTTCAAGCAAAGTAGAAAGTGCAGAATACATAGAATTAATTACCCCCAAAAGTGCAGAGCAGCCTTTAAAGTTCAAACCAAACCAACTTGACCTAGTTCTTTTAATAAAAAAAACAAAAAAAACATTGCTATCACATTTTAAAAGCATTTACTAGTATCAAATTTTCAGACATGTGAGGGTTGTGCTTTGGGCAGTAATAATTTTTTGGCTAGGATCCTTGGAGGATCGCAGCAGGCCATGGGCAAGGTTGTTGACCCCCATGCAGACATCAATGACAGGGATAATAATAGAAAAAGGTGGGGATGTAGAGGAGGTGGGATGTCGTTTGAGCAGAGTGAAGTAGGAGAGAGATTGTGTGATCTTTCATCCTGTTGAAGAAATACTGTCAGGTGAGTTGGGCTACTTAAGTTAAGGGCTGTCAGAAAATTCTGACTCTTGAATCTTCGTTTTAAAGTTCCATTCACTAGTATACATTTTTCAGATATGTGATTGCTTGAAGGTTATGTTTTGAAAAGTCATATTTCTTTGGTCCTGGAGAATCGCACCACACCGTAGGAAAAGGTTATTGACCCCCATGCAGTCATCATTGACAGGATTACTAATAGCTTATTTACACTGGAAGTCGGTAAAGTTACTCATTTTAGCAAAGAGCCCTGGGAGCTGAATCTGGGAGCAAATTGGCCGATTGTGATCAGGAGAGTGCAGCGGTAGTGAACGATTGGCAGAGGGCTACCCGAGCTGGGGTGGGTGGAGGTCTTCTCTCGGCTTGACGCTAATAATTGCTTGGCTTCCTGGATGCCTGCCAGGTACAGCCGACTACCTGACCAGTTTCCTAGATGACAAAAGGGTAGTAAGGGGAGTGTGCGCCTGAGGTGGGGTATCTGAGATAGGCAGGGAGTGGTTAGTATGGACTAAGATGGGAGTTTCCATGATAAATATTGAACGGCAAAGTCTATGGAATATTCATGTCTTGCTATGATTAATTGTGAATACTATTGTTTTACTGTGATTAATCTGTGATACATGGGTGGAAACAGAAGTTGAATCGATGACTGTGTTTTGTCTACATGTTGCGAGTGGTACCTGCATAGTGAAATAGATGTCAGCAACGTAGTAGATCTATTAGAAGTACAAAAGGCAGTCTGAGCCAGTAATTAATTTATTGGGGGGAAAAGTAACACTGCTTAAATAAACCTTATTAGTTGACACCTTGGCCTCCCAAACATATGAGCTGAAGTTTGCTGGAGCTAGTCCAGCTTATTGTGATTGGGAGAGCACAGTAGCAGCACACAATCGGCAGAGCGTCACCTAGGCTGGGGTGGGTTAAATCAGAAAAAATAGGAAAAATACCTAAATGAAAGGCCAGTATTACTGTAGGGTGTTGGGTGAAATGCTATGGAGCAAGGTGTCAAGTTGTCCTAGATAAGGGTGATAGTGGATGATTTAAAGGAACGCAAGCTCCGAAGAGGGTAGCAAGACCTCTTCTGTTACCAATGTCCTGAATTCAGGAAATTTAAAAAGGAAGAACACACAGGCAATTTGAATTTTGGAAGATGGAATGTGGGCTGCTTAACTAATGAATTAGCTACAAAAATTCCGTTCAACCAACGGACAAATTTAGACTATTTATTTTGGGTGAATAAGTGGTAGTAATGACTACGATTGCAAAATAATCGGTGTGAATTAACACAGAGTTTTGTGATTATTCCGCCCCTAAAGACTTGTGGCGGCTACAATAGAGTAAACCGCCTGCAGTTCTGCGGTATCATCGAGAGGGACATCTCTTCCGACCTCTCTTCCAATTGGTGCTAGACCTCATGTGTGGGCCTTCAGTGAGAAAAAGCGAAGCAAAACTTTTTTCACCATCTGACGTCAAAACAGCAACACTAGCCAATTATGCATTGCGCTCTGCAGTTTTAGTCAATGAGATAGCATGACCTAGCATAGAAAAGTAGTATACGGCAAATTCGGAAATTAGCCTGAATTAGACTGGTTGTACTGTTATTCTTAGACAAAATAATAATTAGTCATGGGGAGTCGATAGAGAGACATTTCTTGACAGAAGTCGCTAAACCCAGTGGATAAATATACAGAAAGATGTAAAAGGTACCGAATCGAATAAAACAGAATCATGGATCATGGCAGAGGGCTTGCAAGCTGCAGCTAAGAAAGCAATTAAAGATCCAACTAAATTTTATATTTTATGATGGGAGAGAATCAAGAGCAAAGGCTGGGGAAACACGGGAGGTAGAAGAAAGGTAGTAAGGAAGATTGGAGGAGGGGGGAAACACGGGATGTAGAAGAAAGGTTGTAAGGAAGACTGGAGGAGGGGGGAAACACGGGATGTAGAAGAAAGGTAGTAAGGAAGATTGGAGGAGGGGGGAAACACGGGATGTAGAAGAAAGGTAGTAAGGAAGATTGGAGGAGGGGGGAAACACGGGATGTAGAAGAAAGGTAGTAAGGAAGATTGGAGGAGGAGGAAAACACGGGAGGTAGAGTATAGGCAGGAACGAAGACCGGAGGATGGGGGTAGCACAGGAAGCAGAGGAAAGACACGAATGGAAACCAAGTAAGGGGGGTACTATGGATGGTAGAGGGAAGGTAGTAAGGAAGACCAGAGGAGCAGCAGCAACACCAGCAACAACGGGAAAGGGAAAAGACAGCAGAGAATGACAGCAGAGACAGGCTCAGCAGGTATACAGAAGCCACCCACCATTCACTCTGCAAAGATATAACATACAGAGCAAAAGTAATCTTGCAAGACTTTAAGACCATAGATGGGCAACCATAGACAAATGAATAGAGTCAGGAGTACGTCCTTTTAGTAGCTAATAAAAAATTAAAATGTGAAGTAGTATCTTGGATGTTTTTGAATAATTTAGCAGTTGTTTTTCTCTTCTAAGACCTCATTGGTAATCAAATCATTCTTTGAAGACAGAAATACAGTATATATCTGTCATAAATCTTGTTTCTCGCTAGCCAAAAGGTCTTCATCACAAGTGCCATGTTGCAGAAGCTGAATGACTTGTGCAGTTTTTCTATGTAACCATTTTAGGAAGATTTCTGCGCGTTAGCGAAACTCAAAAGCCCTCGTGTCTGTTTCAAGAGGTGAAACTTCGTGCATAGCAAGTCAAACCCCAAACTGCAGTGAACGTTTAGTTTAGAATTCTCGGGCATACTGTTTGCAGTATCATGCTCTCAATAATTTATTTTCAGTTTTTTCCTGTGTTTACCCTGATATTTCTTTAAATAAATAAATAAATAAATACAAATAAAATTTTATTTTTTTGCAAAGCGCAACTCTAAATAAACTTTGTGTTTTTTGTTTAATGTTTTGTTTCTCTCACACATTCTACCAGTTAGTGTCCTCAACCCCTATGTGGCCTATTGGTTGGATCTAGAACAGTTGGAAGCTGCTGTCTGGCCAACTCTGTTGTTCCTCTTGCAGTTCAGGCCCATCATCCTGGTGTGGTACTTCCCCTTGCTGTACACAACATGTTAGGTCTTCAACGGGTGATGGTTTTATGCTGCTCAGTCTCCACTTCATACGACGACCCATCTATAGGTCTAATGTTTGTCGCCCTTTGCCACCACTGCTCATTTCCAGTGAATGGCTGAACAATATGCATGTTACTTCTGTGCAGCTCAGCGAGATCCTTTTTCACTTGCCGTTTCACATTCTCTGCAGGTTTTCACTTATTGGCAGCAGTGTCTTTCTTGTGTCTTCCAACAAGAGCCATGCCTGATCCCTGTGAAGGGGCATTTCTGTGATCCTGCATAGCCAAGTATTGATCACTCCCTGCTCTCTTGGCTTTTACCATCAACATTTCTGCAATTTTCACTGCTGATTCCACCTTGCCATTCCTCTTTTGGTATTCTGGTGAGGACATGTTGATGTCACAGACCTCACTGTACTCTGTGAACTCAGACACGTACTGTCTCGTTATCAGAGAACTCAATGCCTGGGATCCTATACCGCACAAAGTGTGCCTTTATTTTCATTGTTTCATTAAAAGAGTCCTTGACTGTATGTTCTCCAATTGTTCTACCTCCCAAAAGTTAGAGAGGTAGTCAATTGTGACACAAATGGGGACCTCCCAGGGATGCTTTGGTGTGTCATGGGGTCTCAGGGTCTCTTTCTGCTTTTTCCACACCCTATGTGCTTCAGTCGCTACATCGTTTCATGTAGGTTTTAAAACTGCGCATTCATGCCAGGCCAGTAGATGTATTCAAGTGCTTTCCTCAGACACCCCTTAATTCCAATTTGTAAGGAGTTCATTCTTGATTTCCGACCTCAGCGCTCCAGAACCGACGACACGCTCTCCTCAGAAGGTAAGCACACACAGCTCATCCCGATTGTGGTAGTACTTGTGGTAGCACAGTCCGATTGTGGTAGTACATGGTTACTTCCATCGGCACTCGTTCCTTCACTTCAGACCAACTCTGCGGGAGGACTTTCAGGATCTGCAGGTCACAATCCGGTTTGGTTGCCCTCTGAATAGCCTTCAGCCTCTCATTAGGTACAGGTAGGTAATGAACTTTGCTGACCCCTTCAAGTTCTACAGAACCTCTGTCTTCTGGGTCAATGCGGTAAGTTCTACTCAGCGTGTCTGCTAGCAGTAAATGCTTTCCTTGAAAAACCGGAGTTTAACCTCACACATTTGGAGCATACAGTTCACCCATGTGTGAATTTATGGAATCTCTCCACGCCAAACTGCACCGCTAAGAGCTCTTTCTCAATCTGAGCATAGCCCTTTTCCGTTTCTGTTAGGGCTCTGCTGATGTATGTAATTGGTTGTCCGCCCTGCATCAAATGCATCTTTGTGTTACTTGATCCATTCCAACACTGTCCTTGAGAGTTAGCTTCCTCAATACTTCACTGATGGTAGTTCACCATTCACAAATGTTTGCTTTCAAACTAACCAAGATCACATTAAAAGTGGGCCTCAGTTTCATTTGAAAACGAACCCAGTACTTATTGTATATATTGACATGAACTCAGTTCATTTTCAAACAAACTTGGTACGTTTGCAAAATGTTCAGTTTGGAAACTAACTGCTCCAAACTGCGACCCAACCCCTGGAAGTGGAATATTGATTAAATTAGATAAAAAAATTAAAAGAACAAGATGAAAAGATTAAAAGAATAAAGAACCGAGTGCATTTTTAAAGTTGCAGTGAAAAAGCAATACAATTATACATTTTAATAGGAATTTGACAAGTCTGCCGCTACTATATATATATCACGTAACGTATCACACACACACACTCCAGTTCTGACTAAGCAACTTCATCAGCATTGAACGCAGGGGCGGATCCAGATTATTTTAAAGTGGGGGGCACCCAAAAGTTACTATTCGAAACCAACAATGATTGACATCACTAACATCCAATGAAATTGGGGGGCGGGGCTTATGAGTGGCCAATTGTTTTTGGTCTTCGGGTTCGTTTAGATACAGCTAGCACGATGTGAATGTTCTTTATGCACAGAAAGACTAACTTCAAACTGCAGTAAACTATAATGTACAAATTTCAGCTGTTTTTTGCGCGTTTTCGACCTGAAACTCCCTATGCAACTGCAATTAGCCATGATTCCAGTTATTTTCCAACAAACTCGGCTCTTCGAATATTGTTTGAACTTTAAAATAAATTTATTTTATTTATTAATTTAATGTCCTTTAATAAATTCCAAAGCATCATAAACATTCAGTGAAACAAAATATAGAAATATCAACGTCAATTCAATCGACACTTTAATTATATATTGTCATAAACTTATGTGATCAAATTGAATCAGGTTCAGTCGCGTTTGCGTACTATGCGCAGCCTAACAAACGTCAGCGACGTTCCATTTTTTTTCCTGCAGGTGCAATACATTTTTGATGTACCTGCAAGTAAGGTTTTAGTTACATTTTATTGAATAAATATCATTAGGACCCACCCGCCTTTCGTATTTTAAATAGTAGTAAAGCATACGCAGAAGGCTATACTATACACTGAGATTACGTGTTATCATAACTCACAGCCTTGTGATGTGTGAGAAGCGTTAGGGGGTAGATCGGACTGCGTCCAAAAAGGAAAAGCCATTGGGGGAGATCCATTCATTGCTGATCTCTGTCAAATACAATCAGAATATATTCGAAATGGTCACTGCACGGGTAATTTAGTATAATTTAGATACCATTACCATGTATTGTACATTTCTGAACAACATAGGTCTACAACATTCATACAAGTATGAATCATTGTAAATGACGAACTATGGTGGGACGTTTTTTTATGCCTTGAGACAGAACTGCTTGGTATCCGCTGCACATTGTAAGAACGCTCTTCAACTCGGTATGTAGACTGATATAATTAATGTTTTTTGGCAACTGTATGGGGTGAAATTACTTCGCCGGTCAAGTCAACGGATCATTGCTCTTATAATTGGTCCTATTATTTTACTCAAAGCCATAAACTAAGCCTATTTTTATTGAAAGAATAAACATTTAGTGGAATGTCAACTGAAATGTATTTCACGCCTGTAACTACACTAAGACCACTGTTTAACCGACATCCGCATCTAGAGTCTGGATTAGCTATTATATTAGGATACTTCATACTTGGCAAGTTATACAGTGATTTATTTAAAATCGAGCGAAATCATTCATGTGATCCGTCTAAACGATAAATCCATATTTTGCGAAGATACATTTTTTGTTTATTTATTTCCGACTGCATGAATTTGCCAATTGTATTTTTTATTTACTTTAAAAACGTAGCTGGTTGCTTCGGTGTGTTTTATGTTTCACATCGGAGTTATTTACACCGTCCATCTTGATGCTACATTAATCTAGTCTAATTTTTATTCAGCGACGTATTTAGGCCCTTTAAATAAAAATGTTACGTGAATCATTTGTGAACGATGTAAAAGACTATATAAAAAATGTTTTTCCATGTTCAATTTCAGATACTACAGTGGAACAGTTGCATAAGGAACTTTGAATTAGAAGCATCTGATCCGAGTTTTCCGACATTCACAATAGATCTGATAGTGAAATGGTCGAGAACGCCTGTGAAGAACGCTCTTTTACTCTGCCCAGAGATAGGAAACCTTTTGATAATGAAGCAAACTTCTTTCAAGGGGGTAGCAACGAGCTTTGCCGAAGCATAAAACAGGAAGCTAATGTAAATCTGGAACAAAAGAGCATCTCCTTTATCAGAGCTGATGTTGTGGCGGAAGGTGGCCCACCACCTTCAGGAGAGGAAAGCAACTTGTCCCCTGAGGGTTCAGGTTCGGAGGAATCGTCAGAGTACAAGCTCTCCAAAATGTTCGACGAGTTATCCTCTGGAGAAAGGAGAGTTACACATCCCCCAGGCTTTGCCCAACACCCAGCACCAATCTCCGAGGCCACCAGGCTTGAACAGAAGAAATTCCTCAACATAGCCTTCTCGGGTAAAATAGGTCAAGACCAGCCAACATTGCTGCAAAAGGAGGCGCCATTGTTCTTGCCACCCCAAGAGCCAGGAAGGCCCTCTGTCCTCAGGGTCGTGGCAGAATACACGGCAGAAGAGGGCACGGATGACCGACCACACAAGTGCCGGCAGTGCAGCCGGGCGTTCAAGAAGGCCAGCAACCTGAAGAGCCACGTGGAGACACACCGAGGTCTGAAGCCCCATGTGTGTGAGCTGTGCGGCAAGGCCTACTCCCACCAAGGAACACTGCAGCAGCACAAGCGCCTGCACACCGGGGAACGGCCATACTGCTGCCCCTTCTGCATCAGGACCTACATCTGGTCCTCTGACTTCCGCAAGCACATCCGCACGCACACGGGTGAGAAGCCTTACACCTGTGGGGCATGCGGGAAAGCCTTTGTACGCTCCTCCGACTTGCGGAAGCATGAGCGCAACATCCACACCAACAACAAGCCCCTGCCCTGCCAAGAGTGCGGCAAGACCTTCAACAAGCCACTCTCCCTGCTGCGCCACCAGCGCACCCACCTAGGGGAGAGGCCCTTCCTCTGCCCCGACTGCGGCAAGGCCTTCGCGGTGGCCAGCCGCATGGTGGAACACCAGAGAACCCACAGCGGGGCGCGGCCATACATCTGCCCAGTCTGCCTCAAGGCCTTCACCAAGTCCTCCAACCTGGCTGAGCACCAGACCCTGCACTCGGGCCTACGGCCGTTCAAGTGCGGCGACTGCAACGCGGCCTTCGCCCAGCCCTCACGCTTGGTTCGCCACCGCCACGTGCACGTCAGGCAGGGCCCCCACCTGCTACCTCAACCGTGCCCACCCTAGTCCGACGAGGGATCTCCTAGGGACCACGTCTGAACCAGCTTTCGTGCAGTCCAAGAATCTCCTCCAGCTTAAGCAGCATCCTTTATTTTTAGAAGAGTTCCCAGCGAATAAACAGAACTCCACAAGTACTTCTGCAAACAGTCTAGACCAGCCTTGTGATGCCTCTCAAATCTTGATGTGAAACAAATCTTTATTCTATATTCGGTTTCTATTACAATAATTCCAGTGTTCAGTAATTATAATACAATTTGATAAGCCTACCACCTAAAAATGTATGTCGATGAGTACAAACCATCTTAAGTCACTAGATTCTATTGGATCAATAGGTAGGTTTGTTAAATACTTGTACAGGGGTAATGCATTACCTGAATATAGCACAAGTGTCAGAATACATTGTTATTTTAGTTGGCAAGCTACACTGTAGTTAGAACTTTTCTGTGAAATTGCAATCGAAAACCTCCTGTTTGAACAGGATTTATAAGAAAAATGCTGTTAATATTTTAAGAGCAGTAGTGAACTAGATTTCCTTTACCTGAAACTTTTGTAATTTTATATTTACATAAGAGTCAAGTAAAGTAAGAGTTATTGTTAATGTATGTCAGTATGTGTTTGAGTGGTTACAATTTCAAGGTACCATTGCATATACCAGTTCTCTGCACCTACATTAACAGGTTGATTAATTGGTCACTCATGTCTGACCGCCTGTTTTGGGGTGTGGTTGAGGTGAATGAACCAACTGAAAGGCAAACTCTTGTGCAAATTATTTTTTTCACTTAAGCAGAGTTGAGACAAGCCTTGTCCTGTTGGAATGTGGTCAGTACTTAGTCCAGCCTCACCTCATACCTATGGCTCAGAGACAATTTTCTCTTGATTCTCAAGGAATACTAGATCTACACTCAGGCAGTCCCAGTAAATTGGAAGGTGGTAGATTCATGCTACAGACAACCCAATCCATCAAATCCCAAACATACTCTTGAGTTTACGTCTAGGGGCTGCACAGACCACTCAAGTAAACTGGACTCACTGCCATTTTCATGGAACCATTCTGATAAAATGCATTCATTATTCAACTGGAAGTATCCATATGATAAAGGGCAAACCGTCACTATGATGGAATGCACCAGGTCAGCAACAATTCTCAGATACGCTGAGGCATTCAAAACATAGCTCAATTGGTATCAAGGTACACAACATCTGGCAGGAAAATATTCCCTACACCATTACACAAGCGCCACCCACATGTACCATTGACACCAGGCAGGATGGGTCCATGGACTCATTGCTGCTTACATCAAATCCTGACTCAGGAGCAGGAATTGAGAATTTTCCTCAAATCGCCCAGAGTTGGGGATCTTGCCCCCACACAAGCTGCTTTTTCTTGTTTATAGCTGATATGAGTATCTGCAGCAAAACGGCCATCCATGACAAGGACCGTCAAGTTCTGAGATAATGTTCTTCACACCTATTTGTTGCCTGTTTGTGGCCTGCCTGATAGCTTGCACGATTATTACCATTCTCCTTCGACCTCTCACATTAAGAGGCCATTTTAGCGCAAATGAGGGGCGCCGACTGAATGTTTTGGTTTCTCACACAATTCTCTGTAAACCATAGACAGTGCCATAAGTGGAAAGCCCAGAAGGATGGCCGTTTCCTAGTTGCTGGAACCAGCGCGCTAGGGAACGACACTCACAACACATTCAAAGTAGCTTAGCGCAGTCATTTTGCCCATTCTAATGTTCAATCGAACAGTAACTGAATGCCTCAATACCTGTCTGCCTGCTTTATGTAGAAAGCTACAGCCACGAGCGATCCATGTTCTTGTCTGATCCATATCGATATGGTATACCTAGTAAACTGGCCACTGAGTGGATACCATTTACACTATACTGGTTCCTTACTTTGTTTTCATCTGACTTAGCACTCAGATTGAATACTTTTATTACCTCTACCAAATGAGTTAATACTGTACATATCCCACAGCTATTCAAATGTTAGAAAACAGTCAATTAAATGGTCATCATATAATAAAATAAAAACCAGCAAAACATTTAATCAATTTACAAAATCTGCAGTTTTATTAAAAAATAATTATAGCCAGCATGCCTCAGACGGTAAAAACATTAGCCCAAGACAGAGCTCTAAATGAATTGCATATATGTTACGCAGCTTAAACAGAAACAAGAGAGCGTTACAGGAATGAATGTTTCACAGAAGTTCCAGAAGAGCCTGTTCATTAACAGCACAACCTAGGATGGGGGGGGGGTATGGAGTGAGACGCTCCTCACGTGTTACAGTCACTAACAGGCCCAAATTGACATTCCGGTAATTTCACACTGAGACGCTGGATTTGCAAACACTTTGTGAGACCTTGACAGATGAGACACCCCTATCCCCCACAGTCCCTATTGAGTCAGAAGCCAGATTTAAGGCCCATCAGCTCAAATGGCAGCGATAGAATTAACCCTTGAGGAACATAACAGGGCAGTATAATCAGAACACAAGTATTGAATTTCTTTGGAAAAGAGGCCAGAAACATGCAATGTAAAAAGAGCATCTACATTTCATGATATTGCTGAATAGTGGTATGTTATAGGGATTTCCTATGATCATTTTTGGTTTGAAATTCTGAACTACTGACAGTCTGGTTCACTTTAAAACCTACTAAATGCATTATTAAGTGAAAGCCAAAGATACCAGGCGATTGTATGTAAATCTTTCCCAAGGGTCGTGGCTTGACACTGGGCACCTGACAATTTGGCTTGCATAAGAAACGATACGGAACAGGAGGCGATTCACACGCCCATTTCACACCCAGGTAATTAATACCAGGGTGTTCCGAGCGCAATCAGACTAGACAGGATGGCACACACTGTGGAGTCCTGTGCGGTAGCGCTGGAAAGCGGGGAACAGAATGGGTTTGGGACATACCACCTGGAGGGTAGCCAGGAAACGCTCTCTCACAGCATAGCCTAGACCAGGCTGCCATTGTGCACTTTTTCTGCAAGTTATCATCTGACCGTAATTCATGCACGAGTGCTCATTATGCAATCTAGTTCTCGGTTAAGAGGAATCAAAAGTACAGATTTTTGCCAAAGGTGGTCCAGTGAACAGATAAAGAAATACATGTTATTTACAAATAGTGTCAATGATGAGACAAAGGTTTTACAGCCCAAACATGCCATTCGCAATCGTGAAAATTTAATTGTGAAATGATATTCTGTCCCCATAAACTACAGCTTATAACTGGCTCTAACAGGGTTTTCTATGCAAGACTAAAAACTTATTAGCCACGTTGATTTAACATTAAACTTTTCAGCAAACCATGCAATTTAACGAGTCAGAACCAGGGACATTGTAGTATGAA
>JAOYSI010005924.1:0-13211 GCA_025775065.1 Hiodon alosoides | reverse complement strand
ATATATATGTATATAAAGTGGGAGCGCACTTGCACACTTGGACATGCGCACACAGAATACAGTCTGCGGAGGGCAACTTTCTCTCTGTGCCTGATTGCCGTTGCATCTTCCAGAGAAATTCCCAACGGGGTTCAACACATTCACATGCTCCAGTGAGGCCTGAAGTCTGACAGACAGAATGCATATCATTGCAACAATGCTCAATGAATTCTGAACACTGAATAAACCTCCAAGGCAATCAGACATAACATATGTATACCTCAGATAAGCTTCAAAATATGGTAACACTGCACATCAAAGCACCAATATTTTATGGCAATGCAGCAGAACACGTAGGACTAACTTCATGCATATCGTTATATTGCACAATGAATTCTGAAATGAGAATCCATCGGCAAAAGAGTCTGACATACATTTGCTTCAGAAAAGCATGTCTGATCCAAGACAACTTCAATCAACGATAACAATGCACATCTAACAAATGAAACATGCAGGGTCGACAATCTGATAGACGCAATATTGGATTTGCTTGTAATCCCATGCATTAAGGAGAGATAAAGGTAAAAAGAAATAGTTAGCCAAGTTAGCAAGCATGTTTCTTGATTGATAGCTTTATGACGAATTGACGGGATAAATCAATAGAAAGTAAATTATTGGCGTCCATTATTAAGTGAAATCTGAATGGAAAGTTTAATCAGCCACCGATCGTTATGGATTTTACTGATGTAAAATCGCCAATCCTGTGTGACAACAAGGTAGGCAAAGGAAGGGGCAAATTAGTTTGCTGAAGGTTGCTCTTGCTTCTATATTCCATTGACTTTTGTAGATATCTTTAGCTGACGCATACAAGCCTAACTATGCAACATCCAACATCTATACTAAACTCCAACTATAAAAAACAAATTCCTCAGTTAATATTGTTAAAAAAGTAAAATAAATGAATAAAATTTGTGCATTCATTAAAATCTTAGTTGATGGGAACTAATTAATTTATTTATTTTCAAACGGGGGATAACGTATCATTGTCGGTCTGTCTGTGCAGTTTGTGATAAACACCAAAGATCTGAATTGCTGTATCCAATCATTACAGCTAAACAAGATGAGGTTAAAAACCCTGGAGACATAACAACACGCCGTTATACTTCCTCATTCATGTAATCACACATGTCTGTCTGTATGCATACTTCCCATTAGAATAAATCACTGATTTACTAATCAATTCTGAGAGAATACCCAGAATAAGTTTCGAACAGCAGCCATATCCACAAGAGATTGTCCCCCCCCACCATCACAATGCTATAGATTACTTCCTGCAAGCCAGGCACAGTCTGCACATAATGAAGGCACACGGCCTAGCTGGAGAACAGTGGATTGAGTCTGCAAGCCTCGGTCTCACCTGTTTTGAACCACCAGAGAGAAAACTTACATTCATCAGTGGCCTTTTCCAGGAACTAAAATCCCTGGCACTCCAGCATGATTTATGTTTCCTCACTTCGTCCACACCCAATTCCTATTACAGTGTTGGAGAGGGGAACAGAAACTTCTGACTTATTTTTAAAGTATGATGGATAGTTCTTTCTTTAATTGCTTTTAGATTACAAAACTTCTATGGTTGGGTATTTTGGGTCTGTTTTTAAAAAAATCTTCAGAGACCGCTTTTGGAAAAGATGAAAAAAAAAAGAAGTTTGCGTGCTAGGTATGCACTGAAGTGTAATATCACATTAATTCCTTATAAATTTGGTGGAAAGAAATAACAGTTGTCTTGTTGTTTCTTCTAATATCCCTTTAGAAATCCCTAACAGAATATTTCTTCATTGACAATCTGTTGAAATGGCAAAAGCTTTTTGTTGAAAAATGCCCTGCTCTAGTAATACATTTCTCAGCAGATGGTTATATTGACTGCTGCAAAAGCAGGCTGTAGAAATCCATCTATGACAGCAGATTACGATGCAAAAAAGAGAGATGTGCTTTTGAGAGAGTCTTCTTTTGGAACACATATGATCATGCATTGCTCGCATGTACAAAAAAAGGGTCCTCAAAAAGAGGAAAACTACTTTTATTTACTCATGTATTACTATGCAGTGAGACTTAACCGTTTTGTATCAACTAAGTTAATCGAAAAATGCTAAAATGGGCCCCAGGCTGGCTCTAAGCTAGTTCTAACATGATGTTCCTGTTTGTCACAAAGGAATGCTTCGGAGTTTGCTGTCTTGTCTTATGCAGTACTAAATCTGTAGCTCAGCCTATACTATATAATCACAAAGAAACACAGTGTCAAGTTAGCAAAATAATGGCAAGGATTTAATACTGAGGATTAGATTCAACGATTATTTTTATACAACTATAATGGAAATATCCGGCGGTGGGGGGGCGGCGCTGGTCCGAAGGCCAGATCCACAGGGGTGCGCAGCTCCTGTCCGAACATGAGCGCGGCCGGTGTGCACCCCGTGGATTCCTGGACCGCGGTGCGGTACGCCCACAGGACGAGGGGCAGGTGTCGATCCCAGTCCCGCTGGTGTGCGGAGACGAAGGTGGCCAGCTGCGTGGCGAGGGTGCGGTTGAACCGCTCCACCAGCCCGTCACTTTGGGGATGAAGGGGGGTGGTTCGAGTCTTTCGCACCCCCAGCCGCCGGCACACCTCCGCAAACACCTGGGACTCAAAGTTCCTGCCCTGGTCACTGTGGATTTCCTCGGGGACCCTCAGGCAGGCAAACATTCCCTCCAGTAAGGCATCGGCCACCCTGGTTGCGCCCTGGTCGGAGAGGGCATAGGCTTCGGGCCATTTGTATCGATTGCCCGCCTCCGAGCGGGGGAAAGGACCCAGGACGTCAATTCCCACGCGCTCCATGGTGCCTTTCTGTGCCCGGCACATGTCGCAGGTCCTGCAGTGGTGGGCAACGTCCCGGTGGCACTGGCCCCAGTAAAACCTCTCCCGGAGCCGCCGCAGGGTCTTGGCGGGGCCCCGAAGTGGCCGGTGCGGGGTTTACCGTGCACCGTCTGGAGCACAGCGACTTGCAGTGCCTGCGGGACCACCAGCTGCCACCGGAGCTCGCCACTAGCCGGGACCCCGGCCCCTTATGCAGGACCCCGTCACGGACCTCCAGGGTGTCCAATGACGCACAGAGCGCCTTCACCCCTCGGGGGTGGGGAGCGAGGGTGGCCCGGTCCGGATGGCTCCTGCTACTCACCCACCGCAGGATGGGTCTGACCTCCGGGTCCTCCGCCTGCTGGCGCCTCAGCTCCTCGGGAGGCAACTCCGTGGCCACGACCTCGGCCACTGCCACCTCCTGGGGCTCAGTCTTCTCCTCGGCCCGGGTGCAGTGGCGGCACTCCTGGCTGGCACACGGCCAACGAGACAAGGAGTCGGCGTTGCCATGGCGCCGGCCCACCCGGTGCTCGACGGAAAAGTCGGGCCCAACCTCATCCCCGGCCTCCTCCGCAGCGCCGACAGCTTCTCCTGCCAAGCGCTCGCAGGTTCAGTAGCCCCGAACCTCGCCTGCAGGGCCGAGACGAGGGCCTCGAAGTCCAGCCACTGCTCTTCGGAGACGTCTAGGAGGGCCTGGCTAGCATCGCCCTCCAGGGACATCGCTAGTTGTCCCGTCCGCTCCTCCAAGGTCCACTCCCCGGCCATCGCTGCCAGGCGGAACTGGGCCAGGTAGGTTTCCCAGCTCCCGGATCCATCGAAGCGCGGCAGCCAGATCTTTGCACCCCCCAGCGGTCGTGATGCGCCAACGACGGTCGCTGGTGTAGGCTCCGCAGCTCCTCTGGGGTCCCGGGGCCTGGTGCTGCCCCCTGCCGGCGCCGCTGGTCATCCTCAGGCGCAGTCACCCGTCCAGCATCGCTCTTACTGCAGGCTGAGGGAGGCAGTGCGCTTCTCAAGCTCCTCCAGCTTCACCTGCAGCTTCCTCTTCTGCCTCAAGGTGGAGTCTTCTCGGTGGTCCAAGCTTCCCGCTTTCGACACCAATATAGCATTTTTGCAAGATAGCGAGGTTTCAAGCACGAAACTGACGCCGCTTTAACAGGAAAGAATACTCTTTATTCCACGCATGCGCTTACGACCGTCTTGAAAAAGACAGAGCTGACAGCGGAAAGAACTGGCTAACACACAGAAATCAACGAGAGCCCTCACCTACACAGATAAACCCGTTCGTGGTGAGGGCAACAAACCTTAGCTTAACAAACTCAAAACAGATACGTTAACTAAACAACACATACGCCTATAACGTTAAACATAACCGGCACATAGAACACATTATTTACACGGTGGGAAGGTTCGGAAGATTGGTTTCCCGGCAGCCCCCGCGAGGGTGGCTACAGTCCATAACAATGGGGAGACGCACTTCGCCATCCCAGTTACAATATATTATATATTGTAAATAATGTGTTCCGCGAGGCCTGCATCCTCGGGCTGGATTTCCTCACCAGCCTGGGGGCGCAGCTGGACTTCCACCCTCCCTGTCTCTCTTTCCCCAGCGACGCTGTGGCTCTCGTCACCCACGGCGATAGCGGGAGAGCCGCTCGCCCCGCGACCACGTCCGTGGCGACGGGGGCTCGGCGGCGTAGACGGCGGTCGAGGAGAGCCTCGATCCCGTCTGCGCCGACTCAGGGCAAGCGGCCGCCCGAGCGTCGGCCTAAGGCCCCCGTACCGGAGCGTAGTACTCCCCGACCTGCCCTCCCCGAGTTATCGGCGGAGACCGAGCAGGCTGTACGGGACCTGGCCGCGGTGGCGAAAATAAAGGAGATGGCGGCGGCCGGGGTGATTGAGCCCCTCCACCGCCTCACAGAGAAGGGGCAGCGCTTCGTATGGGACGAGTCCTGCACTGCTGCCTTCACCCAGCTCCGAGAAGCCCTGACCCGGAACCCGGTGCTGGCCTACCCCGATCCAGGAAGCCCTTTCATCCTGGATACGGATGCCAGCAACACCGGACGGGGAGCGGGTGGTCTCCTATTACAGCCGGGCCCTGAGCCGGGCCGAAAGGAACTATTGAGTGACTCGCCGCAAACTCTTGGCAGTCGTGCAGGCAGTCCACCACTTTCAACCCTATCTCTACGGCAACTTAGGTAACTTAGCTTCCGACAGTTCCATCGTGTAAATAATGTGTTCTACGTGTTGGTTATGTTTAATGTTGTTGCCATTTGTGTTGTTTAGTTAACGTGCCTGTTCTGAGTTTGTTTAGTTAAGGTTTGTTGCCCTCACCACGAACGGGTTTATCTGTGTAGGTAAGGGCTCTCGTTGATTTCTGTATGTGAGTTCAGTTCTTTCCGCTGCCAGCTCTGTCTTTTTCAAGACGGTCGTAAGCGCATGCGCGAAATAAAGAAAGATAGCTATCCCCTTCCGAGGATAGATGACGCCCTGGACTACATCGCGGGCTCGACCTGGTTCAGCTCTCTGGATCTCCGCAGCGGCTACTGGCAGGTGGAGGTGGCGCCGGAATCTCGCCCCAAGACGGCCATCTCGATAGGACAGGGCCTCTGGCAATTCACAGTTATGGCTTTCGGCCTGTGCAACGCCCCAGCGACCTTCGAGAGGCTAATGGAGCGAGTCCTGTCGGCCGTCCCTAAGTCCCAGTGCGTTTTGTACCTGGACGACCTGTTGGCGCACGCGCCGGACTTTCAGGGGGCCTTGGCGAACCTCCGCCGGGTGCTTGAGTTTGTTTACTTAAGGTTTGTTGCCCTCACCACGAACGGGTTTATCTGTGTAGGTGAGGGCTCTCGTTGATTTCTGTATGTGAGTTCAGTTCTTTCCGCTACCAGCTCTGTCTTTTTCAAGACGGTCGTAAGCGCATGCGCAAAATAAAGAGCAATGATTCCTGTGAAACCGGTGTCTGTCTTATGCTTAAAACTACGCGTAGTAGCAGCTCTATTGCTAAACGCTACAATATATATATTGCAGATTTTCATATATATATGAAATCTGCAATCACTTTGTTTTTTCTTTAGTACTTTGAATCGCCAATTATGCGCAAATTGGTATCTGCTTAGTGGCAATCTTACAGATATATCAGACGGTTGTTTTCAGATGCACATCCATCTGTAATTTTTTTAGTGATCCCTATCTCTTTTCACACTTTTTGAATTGCTTCCATGGCAATCCTGCGGACCCTTAGTGGGGAAGTAAGACATGACAATAGGTTGAGCATTTCCTGCAGATACCGTGAATATGTTGGCTGAACTCAGCAAGTCAAAATCAGACCGAAACCAGACACTGCCACATTTTAGTGGTGTTCAGTCTTTTGCTAAAGAAATGTCATTTCTTCACGCGTCCTACCTTGAAAAACAAAAAACAGATGGCAAAGGGCAACTGTTACTAAAGCTGGCTCCCGTGAGAAAATCAAACACTAAATCAATAAACATCAGACTAAAAATCAATGCCATTCTCCCTCGACAGTTTAGAGTTTTCCACTTGAGGATTATTGCTTTTAAGAGCTGGGTGATAGGGGATAGCGTAACCTCGATTTCTCCGAAACTGCGATGATTATGCTATCCCCCTAGGTGTCAAGAACTAGCACTGACAAGCTTGATATGTCAGAAATGGAAGCATGAGTGTTCAGATTCCATGTAGAAATCGTTTTTCTTTTTTTTTAAACTAAGCCTTAGGCACTGAGTGAGTTATGTGAAAAGGGTTTTGGTTGTCTCATATATTTTGATTCAGAAATAGACCACTTGAGGGCAATGTTGCTTTGCATTTTAGCTGGCATGCATGCAACGGGAGAGGCCAATGTCGTCTGTGTTAGAGATTTACATCCACGGTTAAAAGAAAATACACTGACAGGTAAATGTAGTGGATGTTGCATGGAGCTAGGGCGTTTCGAGGGCTGTGATAAATCTCTTTCCAGCCACTTTCATTATCGTGAAAACGCAATTTAATTCCGAATAGATAACATTATTTTCTTCTAAAATATGTATTGACGTGAATAATGAATAACTGAATATGGTTTAATTATGATGGTTATTCATATGGTTGAAATATGTTGGTAGGGTATTTATTGATAAAAGACAAAATGCACAAAGGTAAAAAATAAAAAAAAGGTGGTTAAATATAATTTTGACTGAAAGGGAAGCAATTTAGCATTATAGCATTGCAAACTATTATTATACCCCCTTACTTCCAAAATAATTTAAAACACTTCTGATAGATAGCTAGCTTTTTTAGCGACACGGTTTTGAAAACAGGACTACATATTCTACTCTCTTGTTGGTTTCAGAAGTAGAGCACTGGATTTGACACTGGGTTATTTTTGGGAGAAGAGTAGAACCTGGCTATGAATGTTTCTTTCAGTGTCTTCTTTCTATTTACTCATTAGTAGTTGGATAAATGCACCTTGAAATGCAAAATAACTGTCAAGTCAGTTGATAATAATGTCAGTCTTGTTCTCCCTGTGTTCAGCAGGAGACTTTCAGTGAGAACAACAAATAATGCCTTTCACAAGTGTATGACTTGGAAAAAATCATATCTCTTTCTCTCACAGAAAAATACTCAAAATTAACATATTTAGAAAGAAATCAGCTTACATCCTGATTACACTGAAGCAAATTTCATGTGGCCCTGTGCTGTGCAAAGGGATAGTGATCTAAGCTACAATTCACCCTACTAACAACAGGAAAAAACACACAAGGCCTCTACCATGCTTTATTTTCCTGTCTAGAAAAGAGTTCCCCGAAGCAACCATTAAAACAGACAGCAAAAGGCAATTAAAAGCCACCAATGCTGAAGAGTTCCCAGGATAACGCATAGGTTTATGTAACACTGCTGTGGCGGCTTCCTCTGCTCAGAGAAGGCAAAGATAGAGCACGGGAACGACCATGCCCGAGCCTACTGTGGCGTCGAGCCTCTAACAAGGCACAAATGTATCGGTCACGTAACGCCCGTGTCCTAAGGGCTCAGCTCACGAGCTCAGTGGATTTCCCGAGCTGTCCACCGTTAAGACGGAGCTCGGAGGACGGCCGAAGTGACAGGGAGCGGCAGACACAGTGACAGGGGTCCTCCAGGGAGTCGGAGGGGACACAAATCCAGCCTTCCTGAGAGGAGGTCAGTGAGGATTAAGGGGCATTTTTCATGCATGATGCTGATTGCATTTACCTCCCTGAGGCCCTGTACCCGTGGGGGCGGGGAGACTGGAACACGGACAAATCTTGCAGCTTAGTTATTAACCACTGGACATACATACAGTAAGGGCCTATTCCTTGTGTCAGCAAAAAAAACAAACAAATTGTTTGTGCTCCATGGCTAAATCCAGATGGGGCAGACTTTCACTCCCATCGAGGCCACTTAGATGATTCTGGCACATTTTTATGCCCCAGGGAAGCAGCCTCAGAACGGCTTTCCTGACCACTTATTTTAATGGGAGTCGCTAAGTTACATCACAGATCAATAGGTTTTCTTGGTACAGTCCACTTCATTGTATTATTTACAGATAAACCCTTTGTTCAACTTTAATTAAAAAGGGGCCTTTGCAACCTACAGCCTTGTAATATGGAGAACCAAGAATATCTAGGAACCGCCACGAGCTGAACCCCTTTAAGGTTCACCGATTCATTGACGTGAGATGAATGCCTATTTTTAGAGCCCGAGGCAATCACGATGCCCCTCCCCCCAAGAAAGGGTTCTACAGGTTCTAAAGATTCTAAAGCAGCCACTAGAAGATACTTCACAGCTGTATCATGCTGTTCTCATACTTTTTTTTATCTTCTGCTCCAGAGACCTTCCTTTAGTGATCCAGGGTCTAACGTGTAGCTCAGGACTCGGGACAGCACCCTGAGAGGCATCTCTACCTAGAAAAGGTGGCTTAGCTTATCAGTTTTGGCGTTTTAATTTGAGATGAAATTACTTGCAGGAAAGCACCTGTACATCGTGTGATGAAAGTACACCATAGAAAAGCTATTCTAGCATAACCTTTTTGAACATACTGTTAAATGACATATCCTATATAGTCACATTCATTTTAATTGGGTTTCTTTTGTTATGTTCCATTTTTAGAATGTAGCGGAGGCATACAATTATGGTATAGGTATGTAGAAATGTAAATTATTTTCGATGGGATTGTTGCCCTAAAAGTAAACTAAGGACAAAACAAATCCTTGCCCCTTTGACTCCGTGCTCAAACAGTCGACTCCCGCTCCCCCCTACCTCACTGGTCTTTGGAGAAACTCATTTCCCGGGCCCCTGATTGCTTTTTGTTTTATTCCCTTAGAAGGAAATGCAATGTCATTGAAGGTGAAATATGAAACAGTCCCGGCTAATACATGCAGTGAGCCGTCCCGCTCTGTGCTCTCCTGACAGATGGGGAACGCTCTCCCAATGGGTCCCGACTATCCTCCGTCTAACCCGCAGAAGTGGCTTGTTGTACCGCACAAAGGTTAAGCAAGCCCCTGCCTCGCGACAGTCCGCTGTGTTAAATTCATAATTGCCTCGTAAAAAACGCGTGCCAGATGCTAACATGAGCGGGAGTCCAACGTTAGCCGCATCAGCGATTGGACTCCCGAATAAACTGGAAGCATCAGCAAAGTGGGACAGCAATCCGTTAGGGTGTGCAGTGACCGGCGCCAGCAAGAGGAAAGCATAAACCACGCTGCACTTCTAGTTCTGTGGGCGAGCCGTTTCAGACCAGTTGATCGAATCGTGCCTTTTTTTAGGGTTCGTCATTATTATATAAACATTTGGTCTCTGGTTCTTTTACATATATATATATATCTATAGGTGTGTGTAAATCCATCGTAAAGCTAATCTTTAATTATTACAGGAACAAAAAAGAAATAGTACAATCTGTAGGAGATGGTGGGAATGAAACTAAAGGAAGGAAATCAGACTCTAGAGGATTTATTTCCCAGGACCAGAGAGCTTTGTGAATTTGGTACCTTTCTCTCAGTGCTATCTGTTTATGAGTGACTCATAGGCCTTTTTATAGGTGAACTTAAGTCAGCGTTGATGGATTTCAGCAGATCCCTGTCTTAAAGACAACCTTGTGGCACCCAATAACAGAGTGGAATTAATTGCTCTGAGTGCATTTGTCTAAACTATTGCTAAGCCACAAAACCACGGTTGGTAAATTATTTATAGAAGACTGTCACATGGCTACTACATGTGGTTAACGTATGAATGTTACTATATCTTTAAGCTATGGTAAAAGCACACTAGTGTATGACTATTCAAAATGAGTATTCTCTTTAAAAGTGCTAATCACTTATTTCTATATTTTATTTGTACTTAAATACACATATTTTTAATACTTAAATGCATATATTTACAATTTGAAGGCACCAGATCAACAATATCTGACTGCAGAATCAACAATTTGAGTTAGTTAATCAAGGCTAGCTGGGAGGGAGGATCTGGGCACTGATTCTCCCCTGAGAGTGACAGCTGATGCTTTGTGGGAAACGGCTCAACTGGCGGCGAGCAGGAAGGGAGGTGCAATGCGGCCGCGGAGAAAATATCAGGGGAAATTTCCGCTCCCCAAGTGCCAAGGCAGATAACGCTCCGCGAGACAGAGGGTCCCCGGTCTCATCTCCTGCAATGTGTCTAAGGCTGAAAGCCAAACAACGGGCCTGATCTCCAGCCACACAAAGGGGGACCTGGATTCTGCCTCCGCAATAGGCGGCTCGCCTTGCAGAAATCTGTCTGAAACAATGCTGGTGCCACCAGGCGTAACGGGGCACAATGCAGCCATCAAGTCCTACACGACCTCACAATCTGAGATCGTTTTGAAGAAAGAGCACATTGTGAAACGGCGGTGCAATCCTCCCTAATCCGAAATCTTTGAAAGGTAATAGGTCGGATTTGACTCATTGCTTCTAGAACACCGTTTCTCCTTTTGGCATTAACAAAGATGGGGTGAGCATTTTAAAGGTCAGATGGGTGATAAAGAGAAGTGAGAAGACCCAGGAGGCTAACAAATAGAAAATAGCTTAGGGGAGGAGAGTTTCTATCAGGGTTTAACTAACTCTAGATGTGCTGCAGTCTCCATGAATAAATACCGTAGGAAAAAAAAAAAACACATCAAAATGGTTTTTGTAGCATGCCTAAAGTGCTTAAACTAAAGCATTCATTTATAATGTGTGGTATACAGTCTGAAATGCATGTTAGAGGGAGTATCATTTGATTTCTCAAAAGGCACATGATTTTGTCTCCATAACAACAGCACAGGAATTTATTTTTAGTTGGATGTGATGCAGCTTCTTGAGGACTAAAAAAATCGTAGAGGTACTAATTTGTCTAAGAAGCTGGTAGTGCAAAATCTAAATTGATATAACATGAATTATACTTTTATACAATTTAGCTGTAGCCTAATATTGGAGAATATAATAGTCTGATTTTTCAAAATAAGTTTAATATACCAGCATTGTCCAAACGTAACTGACCCCATTTAAAAAATCAAAATCTAATTTGGAAAAACCCTGCATTATTTTTTAAATCCTATAATCAAACACATATGAGATATCTAGGATGATATGAAATATGAAATATGAAAATCTTATATATGATGCATGCACATTCTAGTATTTTTCATTGGAGGAACAAGAACATGTATTCGTGACCTTGACTGAATCTTGAGTCAAAAATTAAAATACAGATATGGTAGTTTCCATGGTGGAATAAGACAAAACAGCCACTTTTGGATATATGAAAGGGAAAATCTGAATATGAAAAAGAATGGTTTCGTTGGTTTTTTTGTACCTGTATCTGAGTGGGAGGAGGTGATGTAATGGATCTGGGTGGTACCATGTGTAGGCAGGCAGTAACCATGCTTCACTCAGACCCCAGTCAGAGAATGGTCGCCCAACACCTGCATGCATGTTGTAACCAGCGAGAAAAATATCAATGTAGAGAGATTAAATAGTAGTAATACATATTAATACATTGTAGCACCTCAGCACATGTGTACTTTTTTTCTTGTTGTCCGTAAGATGTCGAATAACAACGTACTGAGATCTCATACTGTCAAGGAAACTGCCATTGCACACCAAATATTTATGATTGGATAAAACTGCCAACAATTTGCTGCAGTGGACTAAGTTTAATAGGCATCAAGATTGCAGAACGGTTCTCGAAAGTCTGGCTGTTGACTGTGGGCTTTTGTCAACTCAGGCTTCAATGCTTCAAAGAAAGCTATGCTTAGAGGCACTAAACATTGACACGTCTGGGCATTTTAAAAAGGTACGCCACCACCCCCATTTCTGTTCTAAAATATATAATAATTTTGAAAAGTAATGAAATACCATAAAGAACCATCCACAGCTGCTGAGATCTTACTGTGAAACTTTCTGATCTGGACTGCTGGCTTTAAGTTTTTTACCCTCTGATGTAAAACTGCTCAATGCATCTTACACTGAACTATCCACAAGAGGACCGATGAGTAAATAAATAATGGTAGGATTTTATGGGCTGATTTCATCACAATGCAGACCATAATAAACATCAGACCGTTGTATGTAAGTGTTGCAGGATCCATTACTCCATTACAGTTAATAATGAAACATTCCTTTGTGCTATTAAAATAGATGGACTTCACCGTCACCCATTAGTCTTCATTTTAACTAAATTTGTGGCAATAAGATTCAGTATTAACTTGAACATATAAGCTTTAAATGAAACCGTGAACCGTGCGAGACAGCTGGAAACTTCTCTCTACTCTAGCCCATACACTATTAGCTTAGGTTATCCATGAACAGTCACTAATGAAATGAAATGAATTCACTCCTCCTTAAGATCAATATGAACAATTAAACCTCTCCTGGAAAATGCAATGGTTTCAGTCAGTGATTTGTTCAATTAATTTGACTCAAATATCTTTTAAAGTGTACATTTGATATTAATCTGACATAATAAATATTCATTGCAGTCCCGATAAAATCAATTCCTTTACATTTCCACTTTTAACTTAATCTGTTATTAAATGATAACAGATCAAATCAGAACAAAATGATGTAAATGACTGATGATTAAATGACGGGAAGGCTCATATTATTATTATTGTTAATTAATTAACTAATATCCACCACGCCACAGTCCTATCTGAAAACCAACTCATTATATAATTATACTAGTCATGTAGATACGTGTTTATGGATGGATACGTGTTTATGGATGGTTTATGGATAAATGAGTTAAGTCATTTATATATATATATATATATATATATATATATATATATATATACAGTGGGGAGAACAAGTATTTGATACACTGCCGATTTGCAGGTTTTCCCACTTAC
>JAOYSI010005923.1:0-13212 GCA_025775065.1 Hiodon alosoides | reverse complement strand
TTTTAGTCGTTAAACCGAGTAGTTTAACGAGCTGGGGATTTTAGTCGTTAAACCGAGTAGTTTAACGAGCTGGGGATCTTAGTCGTTAAACCGAGTAGTTTAACGAGCTGGGGATCTTAGTCGTTAAACCGAGTAGTTTAACGAGCTGGGGATTTTAGTCATTAAACCGAGTAGTTTAACGAGCTGGGGATTTTAGTCATTAAACCGAGTAGTTTAACGAGCTGGGGATTTTAGTCGTTAAACCGAGTAGTTTAACGAGCTTGCCCCCCTGCTACCCTGCTCCTTATCCTTTCTCATTCTAATCTATTTCCGTTTGTCACATCTTGCTATGTCTTTAATAAAACCCACCAGGGCCCTAAAGACACTGATAGGGCTCCCACTTTATTGATGCTTCAAATTCCGTCTTGTTAATCGATTACATTTACAGCCAAGCGGCACAAGTGCAGTTAATTATTGCACACAAAAAAAAAACTTCACATAGAATCCACATAGAGAAGTTAATCTTAACAGCTGACAAATATCGTAGGGCTGGATATTGCCCCTGTAAAAGTCTTCAGGTGGGAAGAATACTCCCACTAAACTATAAAAAAAAATTGTCAGATGCATAATATCGAAACTAAGTGTCATGCACTGTGGTGATGGTTGCAAAGGTTGTGATATGTTTTTTTGTTTGTGTTACTGCCAGCCTGATAAGGACGGATATGTGCAGAATGGCAGAGGTTATCATATGAAGGTCAAGTTCTGAGACCATGGGTGAATTACAGGAAGAGAGAAGGGTTGCACCAAGTAGTAGTTAGAAGAAATTTAGTTGAGTTGCTGTACAAGACATAATGGAGACTTTATGAGACAAATCGGTGTTCCAATAGTTGTTTTTTTTCCCCTTGAATTAACGATTCCCTTAAAATCGCTGAAAATTTCAGCTCAAAAATCAGCTATAGCTGGTGAAAGTGAAAGACAAATGGGTGAATTTTTAGCATACGATGTAAATTCTGTCATAAAAAAGAATAAAAAGAATAGAAAAAGTGTGATTCAGTTAGCTTCCATCTTCAGCTTGCTCTCAGAGTGTCCAGCTCTGGATTATTTGTGGATGTAATCCAGGAAAACACCAAGAGTGCTCCCAGAAGAATGTGCACTTTAAACACTTTTCATGACCAGAAGTCTGCTTAGTTCCCTGGAGTACTCCTCGCTCGAGGTATCAAAGCCGAGTATCTGAATGCTCTGAATTGGGCGCCAAGGGGCAAGGCACTTGCAGGTTCGAGACCCCTGCTCTGGCTCTAACTCAGTGGGTCCAGAAGTGGTTTTGTGAGTCAGCAGTACTGCAGCCATGGTCCGACCGTTATGTGAAGCCAACTGAATTATGCCTGTCATTATGAAACAAACGATGGGCAGTATTAGTCGCCTCTACTGCTACCCTTGACCATTCATTAATTCATGTACCACTTGACTGACATTTCTCATGCCATTCAAAAGTGGCACAAGGTTGCAAAAAGGTGCCTTTCTCCTCGTGAAAGAAAACAAGTCAATAAACAGGTTACCACAGAGAGAGAGAGGGGGGGAGGGAGAGAGAGAGACGAATGGTTAAAGTACAGGCGGCTCCCACGGCTCAAAGTGAAAGATCTGCCCTTGTTTGTTCAGCCAGGAATTCACTGGCCAGGTGAGAAAGAGTCGGTGTGCCGGTGTCGAGGAGCTGGGAATCGGCCCAAATCAAGGCAGGGAGCCAAGGTAGAAATTCCTGCGGTAAATGATTGAAAGTCCATGGGTGACTGAGGTTTCACAGCCCTCACAATGCTATGACTGTCAGCACCAGGCCTGTGAACGGAAGTCGGGGCATGACCGCAAACGTCAAGCTGTCCACCCAGACTTTAATCAATGTTCAGATAATGCAGGTAAGTTGATTGGTTTCATAGTAAAAGTACCCACAACCAGTTTTTGGCTAGATTTGTTATGGATCACTTGCTTTTTTTTAGGTTTGAAAATTAACATTTTAATAGCTGGTTGAGCACCTGAGCAAGTGATGGACAAAGTCGAGGTTTGTTTGGCAAATAGAGAATGTTCAATCAAGTGGTATTTAACTATGAATTCTGGGAACGAAAGACAAAAACATGTGCTGATCACCAGGTTTGGTCCAAAAACATGCTGGCACTTCAGAAGCTGTTTCAAATGGAGAGTGTGGACATTTGAATGACCTGAAGTTACGTGCATCAGAAATATAGATATAGATACTGCTTTGTGTTGAGGCCTTGTATTTAAAAGCTCGTTAAAATGTTCTGCTAACGGAAACAGCAAAGCATGATCGTAACGTGTAACTTCTCCCTCGTCCAATGTTAGTTTGAACGAGATTATTGTATTATTGTGTATGGTTTAAATATTTATTTGCGTTAGTCTTCACCAGTATAATCCAAACCCCATCAAATTAAATCAAACCCAATACCCAGAAATTTTGAATTTATTTTTCCATTTTTGCCATATTTTCTGATATTCATGGTGGATGTTGCTCCCTCATTATGCAAATATGCATCATCAATATCAGTTTTTTATTTTCAATCCATCAGAAGTGCTCTGTGTATGGTGAAGTCATCTTCTCAGCTTAAACTCAGATCCCCTCCTGCAAACCAGCAGTGTTTGTCATTTCTTCAGGCCCAGTACGTTACATTTACCTCAGATGACCAGGACCTGCAGCTGGGCTGTCGGCAGAAGATAGTGACCTTATCCACAGGCCAAGCTTATCTTCAGTGTTCTCTAAAAACGTAATCAGGCCAGCAAGTGTAAGGGTGCGGAGCCACTAAGATGACAATATAGCGTGTTTTTGACATGTTAATAACCGACTCAAAATCCTTAAAGAAAAATCTATCACAAACAATGTTAAAGCTAGAAGCACTGACCCTTAGAGGACTGAGACCAGTAGATAACTGAATAGTCACTTAGAGCCATTTTCAGTTTAAACAGAGACAGGTGTACGGAGGTGAACAGTTTCTATAGAGGAAGTCTGTAAAGATAACACAACCAAGGAAATATTGACCCATGACGGTTTCCAATCTCCTACTTGACAGTAACACCTTTTCTTCTCTGTTCTCCTACAAGGTTCTGCTCTATTTGTTTATTACTATTTGAAAAGTAACAGGATATGAAATAGAGTAAGTGGCAGTGGTTCACATTTTTTGGTGACACCCATTGTAATAAATTATAATTTTTGAACCGCCATCTGAACTCATAACTCTTTTAGATTCTGATAGTAGTCTTTGCACAGTTAGTAATATGAGAAATGGGAAAAAAATTGGAAGCATCCTACACACACTTCCAGGGGCACTTTGGTTTCCTACTTAGTCTGTGTGTTCTCCTCTAACGCCGAGTTGTGGTTTAGAGTTGCACATGCCACCTGTTCGACAAAGACCACCAAACGCTCAGGAATTCAGGAACTCTGAGCCCAAGAGCAAAGCCAGGTTCAAGGCCTTCCACTGATGAAAGAGAAGGTTTAAATGTCATGGTGCTGCCCTTTCCCATCAGGAGGTGAAATACCACAAAAACCCTCTCAGTGCCGATGTAATGGGCTCAGTTGCTAAAAAAATTAAATCAGATGAATGACGGCTGCTGTAAGGGCGCCAAACAATGAAGGCCAGGTCGCTGGAGGGCACGGGACAAACCACACCGGCAGCCTTTTGGTCAGTCCTGCAACTCGTGTAGCCAGAGGAGAGCCTAATCCTTGTCTGTACTACCCACTACAGATGGAGATGGATCACGTACCTAGAAATGCTGTGAAATGCCATTGATTGCTATGGGAATAATGGCCTTTTAGGGTTCACTCAGGTTAATGAATACAAACATCTTTCAAATTCGTCCAAAGTTGAATGTAATTTGAAGCTTTCCATGATGCTGCAATATAGTTGTTTTAAAAAATGGTACATGACACTGCCTCACAACTTTGCAAACAATCTTTAAAAAAAAAAGATAAATATATTTAAATCACAAGCATAAAGTTGTCTACAGAGGTATCTCAAAGCCACCTGTAGCTAACTCATGAGCTTGGCATTTCCCAGTTCTATCTGTGTTTACTGAATAAGCATTTAATAGACATGCTTGTGTTTGAGTTGCACAGAAGTGTAGGTGGTAGATGTGTCTATAAAGGAAATAATTTATTTATATAAAAGGTTAACAGTCATTCAATCAGTAAACAGAATACTTCTTCTAGGTACTCAAGTTCTTTATTCTTTTGCAGTAGGTGGAAATTTTCTTTGTGTAAAGAGGACCATTCAAAAGCGGTATGTGTTTTTCAGATGTATTTCTGCTAGTTTGTTCACAGTATAACTTTTCATTGCATTGAGAACAGATGTATTCTCATGACAGTAGAGGCGGTTGGTTGTAAAAAAAACACTTGAAAACGGCTCACCATTCTCACTAAAAGGATCTCATTGTTCTCGTGGGGGGGGAGGTATAACTCTCACACACAACATGTTAGAATGATTGATGCAAGGGAATACTACCTAAGATGTGTGCAACATATCAATTTATGTTTTATTTTACGCCTAATACACGTGATTAAGCTAAAGCACACGGCGAGCAGTTTTCTTGTCTTATTCCTTCATAATAATTATTTAAATGATGCAGTCTTTGTGTAGTTATTCATATAGTAAAGACATGCATTCATTTCTGTTAGCCAATCAAACTGCGGGATTGCTCTCTATGTGCAGATGCAGCCACTGATTGGGGCGCATGTCAATGAAGCAATGCCCAACAGACAGATATTACAGGACAATAGTGACCTGTCTGTGGTGGAGCTCACTCAATAAGGGCTGTCAAAATGATTAGAACTGGGTTAGTGTTGGAGAAATTATTTGTGACCGCAAACGGTCTTTGTTTGGAGGAGGAGTGGGAGCGTGCCCCCGGCAGCATCTCTGGGGCTGAGGAAATGTTTTATATCCAACAAAACTCATCTAACAATACAGGAATCTGTGTACTCTAGCAATAGGGAAAGCGGTAGTGATTTTTGTTTAGGCGTTCACTTCACTTTTAACATGCTCTCCCTGTTTTTTCAGTTCTGGCCAAATGAACTGCATGCATGGGTCCGCCATCTTTTTGTTAACGCATTGATGATAAATATTCTCCCCCACTAGGGGCCCACACAACATCATACTCACGAAACAACACCATCAAATGCACCACTAGCTGTCTCTGTGCCCACATTAAAAATGACAGACTTACAAACGTCTCCTTGCATGGGTGGTTAAAGTGGGCCTGGGTGTTTCTGCTATCTTGTCAACGCTCTGCCTCTAGCGCAGTTTTTCATACACCCCTTTGTGGAACAAACATCCAGAAGGCTTCCTCATGCAAACATATTTTCTGTAAGACAAGTTTTGTCTTAGCTCATTTTGACCCAGGCTGAGATAAAACGAGAGTCTGACGTCGACCTCTGTTATTTCCCTCAATGGCAGGGAGATCATTCTTCACCTGTTAACATGATCCCGAGGAATGCTCTCCGACCGGATACTTTGTAATTCTGGACCCTGGGAGCAGGTGATTGAAGCCACCAGGTCGCAACATTACTCATTTCACATTGCTGTCCATTATTTCACCACTGCTGCGTCTGAGAGTTTAATCTATTTGTACCATTTTTGTATTTACTTTTTGAGTGTTGAGTGAAATACGTACATGCATTTACATTTGCTAGCATTTATTTTTTATTTTTTATCCAAAATTTTAATATGTACATGGTTTACGAATGTAATATTGCATTTCGGTTAAAAAAAAAAAAAAATATTACGGAATACCAATGAATCAATTATAAAGGATGTTTGCCAACTCTTTCACAATATTGTAAGTTGTACAGAGAGTTTATTGTGAATAAGTATTGCAGCACTGGTCGATGACAGACAATATAATTTCACCTAATTAGGTGAAAGGTTCTGCCTACTGACGCTGATCCACACTTTTAATTCATTGTCTTCAGTCAGATCCTAATTTCAAATCTTCCAAACGTAGCATGCGTTCTGTGCGTGTTTCCTCTTACACACAGATTGTTTTTGGGGTGACAGGGCGCCAGTGTGTTTGACCATCGTCTCACTGCCAGAAGGCATTAGCCTCTCATTTCTGTGGCTCCTTCTCCCCATCGCCCATCAACTGCCCTTGTGGTGACACGCTCTGCCCCCCACCCACTGTGCCAGAACCTGGTCACCATTCATTGACCAGCTTCTACACCCTTTTGTCTGTGCTAACTGTACGGTGGGCTGATATTTGTTCTGGCATAAAGAGGTCCTTCTGACTGAATAGGAGGGTGCGTTTGCTTGTGCACCAGCACTTGACTGTATCCTGTACCTCGTGCGCTTGACATTTAGGAGCAGAATCTTTGTTTTACCATTGTAGCAGGCTTCCACTAAAGCTGTTCACTCATAATGGGATTTTTAGTGGACAATTGAAGGGCCACAACGGGTCTGAACAAAGCTGCAGGAGCAGATGATAGATCACTTGTATCTCCTCTGTTTGTTGTTGACAGTAATGATCATTAGTGAACAAAAAGTGGGAGGCGGGAGGAGGAACGTGCGTAATTCCATATGGATTGCTGGGATTACAACAACAAGTTCATTTGTGTGGCAAAATAATAAGGGGGGGGGGGATTTCATTAAGCCTGATGACAAAAATGAATGAATGAATTAAATAAATAATCACTTGATTTTTAGATACTGTTCCACATGTGTTAAATATCTACTTAATAATAATCTTTTAGAATTAATAAGAGAATCAAGAAATTCCCTGAACATGTCATCATTGTACTGCACTGATGTAATTGGCAGTGATGCACTGCAAATCATTGTAATTAACAGAAAAAAAGCCTAATGGAAATTTATTTAAGGAATAAATAATAAGTAATTTACATAAGTAAATATCTAGTTCAGGTGAACGTCCGAGCGTCGCGGGAAAATTATTTCTAAACGTATTCGTTTCAACCAAGTGACTCAAATTAATAATTATACACGTTGAATTAATAGAAATGAGATGTATATTCAAAATGTGAACAATGAATGTTGCACTGGACAGACTGCCTGACAAGCGAACAGATAATTATCGTCAGCTGCTTTACATAGACTACAAGTTTCCTGCTTAAACTAAAAGCCAAATGGGGTTGCTTTTCTAACATTGTAAATTACCTACAACGGCATATATGCAAAGTAATGAGGATCTTTCTCATCGTTTTCAATTGCTTTTATTCTTTCAACCACACATTCATGTAACTGTAATAAATGACATCTTACTACACCCTTTAAATACTAAGAGAAATATAGAGAAAATATACCGAGCACAAGCCCCCCCCAAAGCAAATCAAACCATAAACATCAGGCTTTATGGTCTAGGAAATACCGGAAAACAAAAATGTAGGGGTGGATAGGTTTGGCGTGCGGGGAACACCGGCAAAGGGAAAGAGGGGAGGGTGGGGAAGGTATCGGCTCTGTGCACTAGACACCCATGTGTTGTGGTTTACTGGTGTTTATTTAGCTACGTGTTGCTTGAGTAGTGGCTGTGTAATCAGTGCTTTTGCTATTGTTAGCTATTGTTTTTTTTCTAAAGTTTTAATTATTGCAGCAGCTGATATAACGGCATGGGTGTCTTAATGTTTTTTTAAGTAACAAATTTAAAGTAGTATGTGGCATTTGGCATATGATGGCATATGATGTTCCCAACTGGAAATTCAGTGAAACATTTGAAGAAGAGCTGCACTTTGTACACGAATAAACAAATAACTCCAATGGGAATCAATTAAGAAGTTAGCCCACTGCTGAAAAGGTGCAGAAATTCAGAAGTGGCTGCATTCTGTTTTAACAAGCTTTACCTGTGATCCTCCATTCAATGGTTTCTAATGGTTTAATTGCTGTGTGTAGGACTTGCATGTGTGCAAGCTAGAGATGGTGTCTTCCGAGACAGCTGACTAGGCAAGGACAAAGCGACCCGTGACTGCTTTGAATAGGCAGGGAACAGAAACGGCAATGTAAAGAAATAATGGGAACTATCGGGTCGCTTTGACAGGCTACTGCCTTGGCTGGAGAATACCAGGGAAATTAAAATGACCCCCACCGCCGTCTTTCATATCTGCTGAAGAACACCAGCGAAACATGTCCTAAGTTACGGCAAGAAGGACCTGAGGTGGGAGCAATTGGAGCTCAGTCTTGGTTTTAAATTATTTTTTTTATTGTTCACGTCTGCCCAAATGTACAATTGACCCTCATCTTCTCTTGGAGACAATAGACAAACAATATGGCCGGCTAGACTCTTTTTGTTGATGGTCATATAGCCCAGAGAAGAATAATGGACCCTGGAGGAACTCTGACTGTGAAGCAGAGGTTGAACACTTCCATCTTTGAGTCTGCTTCTCCTAGACTACAATTATCCTCAGCTCGGTCAAATTAAACATAGTCTAATGACCCTGCTACCCACATTCACAAAACAATAAAGGGATCCTTTAAAACCTAGTGATCTTGTGCACACAAACCGCTAAACTAGGAATATGAACGAAAATGTACGATTGGGAGTGCCAATCAAATGAAATAAAAAGTAAGGGAAGATAAAACAGAAGGTACAAGTAAAATGTTTTTGATGTTGTTGTTTTTTTTATAAAATCTTAGTTAAAATAAAAATTATAAAATTCAACGTTTAAATTCTAGCTCTGGCCCACATACAGTAGTATGTCATTTTTAACAGGTTACCTAGTTTTTAAAATGATTACCATATATACAGACATAATCCAAAAGTTCTACGAAGATTCCATCATAGTTACTTCTAAATCAGGCTTTTATCGTCTAAGAACATGAACACACAATCGTTTTTTCAGGGTAATTGCTTGCTTTTCACAGGTTCTGAGTTGTGGCTTTCAATGGCTGTAGGTGTAAACTATGCAAATAACTTTTGCTGAGCACAGGAAGCAGGTAGATCATTTGAGAGTATAGTAGTCACTATTAATCACATCTGCTTGAGAGTTATCAGTCGTGTCGAACAGAGTATTTCGGGAAAGAGAAATAGGTAAAGCTCCGTATGAAGTTACTGACGATTGCCTCTTATTATAATCACCACAATTTACACATGATTAGTATTGTAATGAAAGAAAAACAAATTAGTCAGGTGTCTAAAGTAAAATAGTTTAAACTGTGCCAGTGCATTATCCCAAAAGAACCTTAAAATTCATAGAAACTTTTCACTTTTAATTATTCACTCAACTTTTATGCCCAGATTACTTGAATTCTTCCCATCCTGTCTCATTAACAATCAAAAGTTCACGCCGCACAACGGTTCCTTTCCCCCAACCTTGAAAGGACATGGAAATTAAGAAGGCACTGAAGGAAGACAATGATCAGGAAAAGCAATTGAAAGCCAATGGGGTTTTTTATGGTGTAAATCAGAAGGCTGTTGTATGGTGTTGCTTTGCGAAATAAAGACCTACTGTTTTAACATGCGTAAGACGGCAATCACCAGACAAAGCTGGTCCTGGCGCAGTGCAGTTAACCCAAAAACAAAGAGGTAATTCTAAAAGCAGTGGCTGGAACAGAGTATAGCCATCTCTGCCACACACCGGGCAGCTCTGCTGGCTTTGTACGATAGCCCCTTCGTCGCCCATCAGGAAGTTGCCCTCTAAAACCAGCATTACCAAAATGGTCCTTGTTAAAAACCGACTCTGGTTCAGGCTCGACCCTCCGTCCCACTATGGAGGATCAGGACACCTTGTGTTTTTCCCGGGGGCCGAGGGAGACAGACCTGCGAGGGGTTAAGTGAAATCCTACCGGAGCCCTGTCCAGGCGGCATGGGGGTCAGGGGTCGAGAACCTTTTGCTACTGTCACTTTGCCTGCACTGTAACAGGCCCTTAAAACAGCTTGACATAGACTCGTCGACATGAGCATTGTCTGGGAGTGCTGGCCTTGAGACAAAGGCAGCACCTGCCAAATCACTGCCCCTTCCAGCTCAATAAACTCAGCCACGGTCCTCATACTATCCTGCCACGTGTCAGGCACAAGGCACCCGTTGTTAAATCCTGCCCCCAACCCCAGCTTTTTTATAGGCTAACTCCCCAGGGTTTGTGGCACACCCTGGGTCATGTTGGTGCCACAGAGAGAGGTCCATGGTTTTACATCTGTTGTGCTTTGTGTGCATCAGGAGAGAGAGACCTTAGCTCTTGTACCATCAACAGGTCCCCCCACCGCCAACTCGCAACAACACACTCGCATTCACATCCATCATATCCATCTGCCTGCTAAAACACATGGAGGGCAGAAACAAACAGTCCCTATTGTAGCTGGCCTGCACGCGCAAGTCTGTGTCCATTTTCTATTGTCTCTGAAATTATTGTAGTTATTTTTCTTTGGGGGGAGTGCACAGGTGTTATTTTTGGCGCTGGTTCCAAAGCCAGACCCATGGATGGAAAGAGACATATGGTGCTGGATCTGACGTCCTGGGGCCGTGAACTGGATACAGAGAGGACTTTCTCACACCCTCATCAACTCATCCTCAATCCAAGAAGCATTACTGATATATGTTTTTATTAGTCGTAATTAGTCTTTATAAATTTAACAATAGATTTTAAATATCATCTTTTTAAAACCACTTAATATGTATAAAATATTTAAAATATTATATCATTAATAAAGCACTAAATTTCTTTATTCTAAATTCTACGTTCCTATGTATAACAAAATAAAATACAATTTTACCACATTAAATCTGTTTCTTGTGAAACTTTTGAAAGTGCCGCAAGCGTTTTTGAAGTTTGTAATACTCAAAGGTTTGTCTACCTCTTGTTTATATGTTTATATATATATATGTGTGTGTGTATGTGTTTGTATGTATGTGTATGTGTATATATGTATGTGTATTATCGAAATGGGTTATGAACCACTATATATATATATATATATATATATATATAAATTTATTATTATTTTATTTTTTAATGCTCTTTAAAAATGCTCAACTGAGTCTGTTAATCTTATTACATATATACAGTCCCTTAAACTTGATCTTTTTTTCCTGAAAACCAGGTGTTCATTGATTCAAATTCATATTAAAATCTACAAGCTTTGGCAAGAGCTTGTAGTGCAGGGGTGGCCAACCCCGATCCTCGAGATCTGCAGTGGCTGTGGGTTTTCAAGCTACCTCCCAATTCGGATTTATACAAGCAAACAAGATCCTTTGGAATAGATCCTGATTTCAATTAAACAGTTAAGAGGTGAAGTGGAATAAAAACCTGTCTGTACTTCTGTTCTCCTGGTCCAGGGTTAGCCACCCCTGCACTAGTGGTTGCATTCGGTGCAAAATCTGTATGCCGTTTGTCTTTGTAATAATTGAATAATTCAGAAATGTGTTGTAGAAAATCCCAAAGTGCGTGTGCTTCAGTGGTTGGCAGGGTAGCTTGAACAGTCCTTGAATCTGTCACTCACTGCTTTAACACAAAGACAACGACATCCGTAATAAGTTAAATATTTTAACTTCAGCTTGGTGCCTCTAGCACACTGGAAATACATTTTACAAAAACTAAATCAGAATACAACCTAATAGCTTAAAATGTCATAGCGAGCTGACACCGGAATAACCTGTAGTACATTTTCACTAACACAACCCTGAGTCTCTTCAACAGCTGAATTTTGGACAGTGGACCCACACTGACTCAGCTGAAAGAAGAGTGCTTCAGTGGCAGCCAGGCTGTTGAAGAGCTCACTGCGTGTCACATTACCTTCAAACAGGACTCGGGTCCTCTCGGATCAACAACATGCGTGGAAGTCAAATGTAAAGCATGTTTTGTACTGGGAAACTGACAAACTGAGGACAGGTATGGCATCATGGCTTTGATCAGCTCTCTAACTTCTTGGAGAGCTGGTGAAACTGAAGTTTTTATACTAGCCTGGGTTTATTGATGAACCGAGAGTGGAATCACATAAAAACCACAGCGCTCACCTATGCCAGTTACAAAGCCAGTGTCTGTTTGACATTTTACTGCATATTATAAAACGTTAAAGCTTTTTGTAGTGGATTTTTAGATTGGAACTTGATTTGTTGGTTGGCAAATGCCTTGATTTAATCCAGACATTGGTTTTACTACAATATGTGGTGTCTTTTTCACTTGGCAACCTTAGTGAGCTTTGCACCAAAGTTATTTTTCCTACAATTTGGTTTATAGGGCCACAGAGATTATAGAAAATAAAATCTTTATTGTGAAGTGCATTCATTTGAGTGGAAATTTTGATTCAAAATTTAATTTATCACATTAATGAGACTTTTGCAAACGTCAGCAGAGAATCCCAAGTGAGAGAAAAAAAGTAATTCTGAAGTCAGAGTTGAGTCAAAGTAAAAGGACCCTCCAGCCAATTATATTACTGTTGTCACTACTTATATTATCAAAACTAGGACACGCACATGCGTGTGTGTGTGTGTGTGTATGTGTGTGTGTGTGTGTGTGTGTGTGTGTGTGTGGGTGTCTGTTTGTCTGTGTCTTATAAACTGAAAAGGAACTGAGAGGCTGTAGCCATGTTCATTTGAGAATGAGCGCCACCCAATGGTGCACTGAGGTATTGATTGCTTCTAACTCCACCAGCTACAAACATACTGAACAGATTATTTCTTAACCTGTGAATATGGAATACAATAATCTCATGAAACGTACAATACATGGTATAACTGGCCTGGGTGTGCATGGTCCGGGATGGACAGAGACAGGAATATGAGGGTTTCGATTAAGCCTTATATTCGCCATGATTGGAGCACACTTAACTGAGACAGAAAAACCCTCCACCAGCTCTGCAGCACACCCCAGGTTTTTCTAGCCTTATCTTTCAGCCAGCAATGCTGGCATTTTAACCTGAGTGTGGTTAGAATTGACAAGGTTCCCAATCTGGGTGTGGCCCACAGCTTGGCTGTCCGTCAGTCTTTCCTGGGCGTTTCCCCTGGGCTGTAGGGCGTGACTAAACCTTTCTCAATGTGAAGAGAAAAGAGACACCCGGAACTGACTTTTCTTCCTTTTACCGCCATGGAGAGGGGATAAGTGTGATAAGTAAGACAGCATGGTTAATTAAGGTTTGTCTAAGTCTGTTTAAAGGGCCTCTTTAACAAACATACCTTATGGCGGGACATTCTGAATGTACCCGGGGGGGGGGGGGGGGGGCGGGGGGGGGGGGGGGGGGCGGGCGGGGGCGGGCGGGGGGGGGGGCGCGGGGGGGGGGGGGGGGGGGGGGGGGGGGGGGGCGGGGGTG
>JAOYSI010005922.1:31311-45200 GCA_025775065.1 Hiodon alosoides | reverse complement strand
TGTGTGTATACACACACACACTCATATATATATATATATATATATATATATGTGTGTGTGTGTGTGTGTGTGTGTGTGTATACACACATTTCACAATGGAGTATCTTTTAACAAAATACGTGTTTATGATGCAAAACGTGTTCTGCAGCAAATCAAGATTCTATTGATTACCAATTTACAATGGACGTACTTTGCGGATAATTACCTCACTCAAACAATTAAGCAGTACCTATTAGGGCTCTCGGGGATCAGGGTTGAAAATGTGAAGTATATGCTATTGCTATTTGTACACTGTTGGTTTTCCTCAAATAAATACTAAAATTATGTTCGCTTTGTAATACTCAGATGTAATTAAAAGACTGAAACAGGCGCAGACAATATACGACTCAGTGCGGAGCTACGTAGGACTGTAGGTCGTAGGACGTGAGTTGTCCACGGTCCGCCTACTTTTGGTGTGACGTCACCTCTAGCGGCTAGCTAAGCAGGCTAACTTCTGAAATTGAAAATCTCATAAAGAAATCGCCCCTCCGTCAAATTATATACTTTATTATCTTGTTGTTTCTTGTCTAATTCGCATGACTGGGATAAGCTACCGCGTGCTGGTTGATAAGAAGTCTTGTATTTAAAAAAAAAGAAAGAAGAGGTAACTATGTTTTTATGTCGTTTAGTTATTTTACCAATCCGGTTTCGTTAATTGATTTTCTCTGCCAGGTATTAAACTCTAATTTGTTTGGCGAATGAATTAGATCATACTAATTTGGGTACACTAATGTAGTTGGTTGTCAGAGTAGCTAATCCAAAACAGCTCACGTCGGTTCTGTGTAGTTGTAGACAACGGGGGTTTTAAGGACTCGAAATACAGGAAGTAGTCGTATGGAATGTTTGTTGGTGTTTGCGGCTTATTTTATTTGATTGTTGAATATATGTGTGAATAAAAATATATATATATTTAAAACTCCTCTGTTACACTGAACACTGCTGGCTGGCCACCACGCATGAAACGATCAACAAAACGGCGACAGAGCTAATGAGCAGATAACGTCAAGCAATCACTGACCCTTTCCATTAATTGAAGTAATTCAAATCGTTTTTCTGCCTTATTTCGTTATTTTCTTTCGTTTGTGTGCATCTTTAAGGTAATTACAGCATAATTAACATGAGTACTGAGGCAGTCGTATACATCGTATACTTATACAAATGTTGTCTGCATGTTGTTTTAAAGTCTACGTGCCACAATATATATGTTTAATAGATTTACGGAAATCTATACTTTAAAATTGCTGTATTGTATTTGACAATGTTTTATTACAGAATTCGCTAGGCTGTATTTTAATTAATAAGAATTTTGTTTTGATTATGTGCTAAAAAACATAGAGTTAAATAATGGGAGAACATCACGGCGTATTTAAGGTGAAGGCCTGTAACTTCAGGTGCGTAATAACACCGCAGTTATGCCTAAGCTCACATGTATTTACGCAATAAATATACCGTAATATATACAATGTACAGTAATTGTTTACAGTATTTAGACACTTGATTTAGTTACCCATTAAAAAATTAAATGAATCAGCATTTACAATCCCTGTACAGTTACTTGCGGGCTGAAAAATTGCTTGGGACCTGGAGTGAGTTGGTGAGGTGACTCAAGTGTGTAAGGATGCAAAAACGTGCTCATTTTTGTCAATCACTAGTGAAAAGCAAGTGCATTTGTACTGTTGCTCTAATACCATTGGCACAAATATTGTTAGGTTGGGGTGATTAATTATAATCATGTAAGATTTTCTGCCTCAGCAGTCTATGCCACCTGTTTGTGTTCATGTGGAGGCTAGGTTCTATCTGAAAACTAGTATTTCTGCTTTGATGCTGTGCTTTCCTAACATCAAGATTTGAACTACTGCATGTTTGTAAAAAGGGATGCACCTGGAGTATGGCGTGATTGTACACAGGGTTTTAGAGGTGTGAGTTATACGATATAATATTCCTGTCTTCTTTCTCCTCCAATTCCTCTTATCGGAAATGACAAGCATTACTGTGTGTGACGTAGGACAGTGGTTCTCAAATGGTGTACTGTGGAAGGTGGGCCGGTGTGTTGTGGAATTTGTTCTTACATAAGGAATAAGTGATGACGGACCGTTGAATTCTTGAAAATTAATGCACACCCTGAGATGGTAAAGCGGCCACGACGCAATGTGGGCCGGAGTCAATTATTCCTGTGATACCACGGTTACCAAGACTCAAGGCTTTGTTTAAGGTTTATTCTTAAGACATTTTACAGGTTTTTGTTTCTAAAAGTTGTGTGTAGAAGTACTTTCTTACGCCACTGTCACTGAAGCCTCCATTACTAATTTGAAAGCGTGTGTGCGTGTGTTGCCTTGTTTGACTTAGGTTAGTGCTCTTAATGAAACTTAATGAAACATGCTGTATTATTGGTGAAGCATCAATTCATCATTTAAAAGTACTTAAATGAGTTATTATATAATTAACAATAAAATCTAAAACCTGTTTTGCTAAAACATGGTTTCGAGTTTTTTTAATTTTTGTGATTTGTGTTTCAGAGGCAGCATAGGGTTTAATACAATTTTAATACAATTTATTAAGGATGTATTGTGTTTTGAGAAAAGAATTGTGTGCCGTGAGAACCACTGATATACATTTTGGTGTAGATTTCTTGGGTTGATTTAAGATGACGCTGTTCTGTTTATAATCGGTGGCTTGTTGAGCTGTCTTGTTTTTGTGTAAGAATCCCTTAGTTTCTTTTCATTCTCACAAAATGGCAGGGCTGATGAAGTTAAATGGAAGATTTGTATTGCTTCTCCCAATCAATTGGTATAATGGCAGTATACATAATATACACCCTTGTGTGGTGGTGTGGGGAGCGTTTATGTAGAAAAAAAGACCTGGGGAAGTAGACCGGACACAGCCATTCTGGAAGAGGCTTCTCTGGGCTGTGTGGGGAGTTCAAAGTAGTGTGAATAACCTACAATGACCTCTATTTCATTATCCCCGCCCCCCTCTTCCGTCTTTCTGTCTGATTTTCATCTCTATTCTGAAGGAGCCGAAAAGAAGTTTCCAGGTAGACAGAGGGTGGTCGCTCTCCCTTCGGGGTATCGCTACCACATGTTCATTTTCTGTAGACAATCAGGGATTTAAAAAATATTTATAATATCTTTATCTTTAAAACAACTGAACAGCCAAAAGGGTAATAGTTACATTAAGTGAATATCATTATTTATCGATTAATTATGATTTATTAAAAGGGACCGGCATTTTCCTCATTGTTAAATCTTCTCACGACTTTAATTATGCTGTTATTATTAGTGGTATAGAAAACAGAACTGGCCAGTCACCGTGTGTCCTAAAAGATTCCTTTGTCCTAAAAGACTTTGTGGACTTCATGTTTTTGTGACATATAATGGCAAGTTCCTTGTGCAACAGTAGTCTGAATGTAATCTTTACTGTACTGCAGATTTACTTATTTTAAACTATTACTTGATTCAGTCTACTATGGAAAATTGTATTTTTATGAAAAAATACTATGGAAAATTCACTTTAACATGAATTTGTTCTTCGTGGCATCGCTGTCCTACCTTTATCATTTTTCAATTTAATTGTTTTACTTCGGCTCTGTAGTATTCATGGTGAAGAAGTTTGATTTTTTAATTGTCTTTTGTTTTCCACAGGGAGCCGATTGGTTTCGTTATGACCAGCGGCTGTGCAGAAGATGTCCTCAGCGTCAGCGGCTAATATCACTGATGTTGGTCATGGTAAGATTATCGCTTACCTTTACAACAAAATGGCACAAATAATTAAGGACTCATTTTTCACTTACTTTCAAAACACTGTGACAAGAATGTCACCGCTGTCAACCCGGACAAGTAAATATTGCTTGTACATTTATATTGAATGGCAAAAACTTAATGTAATGTTAAGGTTTGTTTGTAAATGTAGGAAATTTAAGTTAAGGTAGCCAGGTAACCTTAACTCGGTACCCTTATGTGTGTGTTTCCTTTAACACTTGACATCGCCTATGACGTCATCAATGGCAAAATTTGGGGTCAGGTGAAGCCTTTTCTATGTGTTCTTATTAATGCTTTTGGAATTAATGCTGGGGCTTTGCGTTTATTTAAAATGTGTAACTAATAATGTGTACAGCAAAAGAGTTGGCGTGTGCCTGTGGTTTTGGAGTGTATTTCTTTAGTTGATGTGGGTTTGTGTGCCTGTTTGTGGAACAGGCAATGTAAGGTTGGTCTGCTTAAAGTTTGATTTAAGTGTATGTATTTGGTTATTGTACTTAAATAAAAAACGGTTATTTTATTTATTTCATTCCAGTAAACTCCTGTAAACTAGTGTTTTTACTCCTTTTCTCAGGCCTTTGGCTTAGCACCCTCCTCCAGTCAATGGCACAAATTGGTTATCTAGTCCATGGGGGTGTTTCATCCTTCTACACGGTCATTAATTTTGTTCCTCGTTACAAGGCTGTGATTTAATGTGGGGAGGCTCTGGTGTCGTTTACAGATAAGCTTTCCGTTGTGATCACCAGTGGCACTCCAATCCAAATTACAATAGGAATGCAAAAAAATGTACAATAGCCACATGCCATTAAGTTGCAAGGCTTGTAATTTGTTCTAAGGTTTCAACCAAATCCTTCTGACCTGATTATCAAACTAAACCATGCAGAAATTAAAATTCAATATTCTGTCTGAAGTGATTATTTTTTAACGTGCTCCTGTCTGGTGGCTGCTTGGCTGTTAGTGTATGAACATCTTATCATCTCGCGAATACAAGCCCTTTAAAGGCCTACAAAACAGGAACTTGAAAAATCCATAAAGTATAAAGGTGCAGATTTATTCATACTTTCTTTGCTTTGTGTTAATTCATTTGAGTACCTATTTATGATTCAGTGTCCATATTGTAAATGCAATATTGTTTTGCTTGCAAAAATAAAATGCATGGCTTGCACTGGGCTGATGGTTAAATGCAAGTGAATTAACCTATGTTTGAAATGAAGACTCTGCATGCTAGATTAAACCAGTCCAGATAACCCCTGTTCAGCTAGTGACGGCATACACGTTGTCATGGCATAACGATTAAGAAGAAACCCTTCCTTTCCCTCCATGAATTTCCTCCATTTTCGATGGAATTTAGCATTATTAGACTTTCTGATGAGGGGTTGCTCAGGATCGGAGAAGCTGTATTGACTCAACAAGCGGAGTTTAGTTTAGTTGCTTGGGCTGAAAATGTCATTACAGATAATTATAGGTGATAACCGTGCACGTGCCACTCATGGTGAGCAGTGAGGGAACAATTGATGGACAAGGATTAATAGCAGGCTTAGACACGTGGAGTTCACAGAAGGACCACAAATTCAAACACTGCCCTTTCCCCTACTTCCCCTGTAATTATTGAATGCCTGTTGTACCAGGGCAGTCTTGGTCTCCCTTGGCTGTCTTCCAGCCCAGTCAATGTAAACCAAGTGAGGACTGCGGAGTGTATGAAAGAATGTGGACCCTGCTGAACAAATCCGACAGGTGCAGTTGCAATTACTGCTACTACTGGTTTTTTTCCTCCATGTTTCTTCTGTAAACGACCAGATAAATGTAATGGGGTAGATATAAAGTAGTTTTTCCGCAAAATTGTTTTTCTTTGAATTGGTGAAAAGTTCATGCTTTGCATGCCTTGCTGCCCAATTTCAGAAAGGATTCTCTAGGATCAGGCTTCATTTGAAATATTTCAACTCCTAAAGATACAATTATCGACCTAACAGTTATCACTCGCTGTCCTGGTATTTTTTTTTTTTAGGAGAAAGTTCCATCTTATTATTCCTGCGGGAAAGGATCTAGGTTATTTAGTGTTGATCGGTTACTACAGTGCATTATGTTCAGGTTGTACCGTTCTTTTTGGGCCATGGCTGCTTCTGTGCAGACCATGTCACTGTAGCAGCGCAATCTGTGATGTTGGACCGTTGAATAGGTGAGGTGAAGCCATCATTTCACAATGAGAATTGGCTACAGTAGTCCGTTTTAAACTTAACCTATCGTTGAAGACACAGAGGTGGGCGGGACTTGGTGACAATGTCTCCTTTTACCAGGTGAAGTGATGACAGCCATGTCATCTCGACCTGACCAGACAAGGATCCCATGGCTCCATTTGTCCGGCAGGCCAGTACTGAGGGTTGCTTCCGAGGTCACTGGCAGAACATTGTGAGCACATTATAGAAGGGGACAAAGAGCTAGTAAACAGATATTTCACAATGTCGTGAGAGGGTTTAAATGTGAGTTTAAACGCATTGTTGGGTGCACTTTTGTCCAGGGTGACTGTGGAGTCACAAGGTTGAAGAAATATGATTTCTGTAGTTTTAACAACTAAACTTAGCAATGGTGTAGTTCAATCACTAATCCAATGTAGCCATGGCCATACAAGAATCCAAAATTTTCATCCCCCCTTATCTATTCTTTCTTCTATTCTGTTCTGTTCAATGTCCCACATTATAAGTTCCCTAATTTATGGCAACACTAACATGTAAAAGGTTGGTCTCATCGCGTCTCTTCAGGAACTCTGCAGATAACCCAGGCCTGAGTGAAATCGGATCGGTGCGCAGCAGTATCTGGGAGGGGCTGGGCAGTGATGGGGTCACTGTACTTGGCTCTGACCCCCCCACCCCCCTTACTGGGAGTGTGCCTGTGACTCAGCATTTACAGCGTGGCCCGTTCCAGTGTGGTGGAAATAGCCAGAGAGACTTAGTGTTTGTTTTTTTTTTATCCACACTGGATAATCCCAAGGCGAACACCTCCGCTTGTAACAGGCTGGGAAGTGTTGACTCCACTCTCTGGATGTCTCTCCCTTCCAGTCTTTTGACCTTTGTGAGTACATCCGTTTATAATTATATTGTTCTTTAAGCTTTAGGTTATGTTATGGCTATTTAAACCTCATATGAACAATGCCGGCGACAACCAACACACGCACGCATCTGCGTATTCTGTTTAATTCTCTGTTTGTGCCGTTTTGTTCCACTGAAATGTGACTTATTTAATTGCTAGGTTTTGTTTAGTTTGCCAATGATATTTCCTACATGGGGTTGTTGCTATGTTGTGCTTTTTTGGTGCAACCAATAAGGATGGAAATGATTGCGCTTTGTTTTGGCAGAATTCTAGAGGGTACTTTTCTGGAGGGGTTTTCTATTCACACTAACTAACACACACAGAAATGACTATGATGGCAAACAAAATGATCATATACATTGTCAATGAAATGATATACCTTCCTTTAGGTACCAAGGGCGGTGACTCAAGTATTGAAAACCTTATACTTTAATGGGCAATATTAGTCGGAGGTCAGCAGAAATGTATAATAATCTCAGGTACTTAAAATTGATTTTAAAAGTCCCACAGTAAGATCTATGCCCTCTGTCTAGTTATTATAATAATAATAATGGTTCATTTAATTTTAGAAGAGTCTTTTCTCTGTCAGGTCTCCCAGACTGATGAATGTAAAGCAACCATGAGGATAAAGGAGAATCCAAAACAACTTTGGGAGAGAGTAATTAAAAGTCTCTCAAATTAGATGGATGTATAATAATTCCTTAGTTACTTAAGATGACTTGGAGTAAGTCAATTAATAGTACAACTTAAACTCTGCTTAAATCGGTCTGTCCTGCCAGGTCGAGTTGCGTGCATTGATGAAATTGATGAATGGTCAAAAGTAACCTTAAAAGTGCTACACATTTCTTTGGCTGAGATGGGACAAAGTGTCATTCAACCAAACAGTCATTTATTTTCATGTCATCCAAAAAGTGTGTTCTTAAGTGGATAATAAAATGAAACTGCAACGAACTTCCTGACCTTTCTTCTCATTTTGAAACACTACCTTTCTACTAATTCTACAAACAAAGGATTGCCTTCTTTTCAGATGGCTTCTCTTCTGTTTACGCAATTCTTAATGAATGGTTGATATTTCTTAAACTAGCAAGATACATAGTCGACGTACTACCTTTCATAATGTTATAGGTGATATTTCTGTAGTAGGTGAGTGTTAAGTGTTGGTGTTTATGTCCAAGGTTTGAGTACGGTGTCTGTGTTTGTTACAGATGGAGGTAAAACGTTGGGAGTAGCTCCAGAGCCGCAGGTAAAAACCAGCACGGAGGGTATTTATAACAACAGCTCTGTGGTGACCAAAGTCGAACATGATGGCTTGGTGCCCCTCGACCACCCTGACGGTCCCTCTGCCCTGCGGAGCGTCACCACGCCGTTTGAGCCCACGGGTACGGATTTGAGCTGCCCCCCATCTGTGGAGTCCAATGATAGCAAGTCAGAGCTGACTGGAGACATGCTGGCTACCAATCCAGGTAGGGCGACGTTCCTGACTCTGGCTTGGCTGACGTATTCCAAGCCTCCATGACTGTAGTAACCACTTAACCTAAAACCTTTTCCCTCTCTGAAGAAAACCAGCCGGTGAAGCGGAAGAAGGGCCCCGCCCCCAAGATGCTGGGCAACGAGGTGTGCAGCGTGTGCGGCGACAAGGCCTCGGGCTTCCACTACAACGTGCTGAGCTGCGAGGGCTGCAAGGGCTTCTTCCGCCGGAGCGTCATCAAGAGCGCCCGCTACTCCTGCAAGAACAGCGGCAAGTGCGAGATGGACATGTACATGCGTCGCAAGTGCCAGGAGTGCCGCCTACGCAAATGCCGGGAGGCCGGCATGCTGGAGCAGTGTGAGTAGCAGCTCCCTCCCGAGTTTATTGCTGTTTGTCGTTATCTTATTTTTATTATGCAAGAAGATAAAATAACTGTTTGGAAGGTCTGATTGAGCTAAATATCATGTCTGAGAGAATGGTCTTCACCATTTGCTTCTGCTACACCTCACTTGTGTACTTGACTCTATGCAAGTGGATAATTTACTATAGTGAATATGAATTACTGGAGGAAAAAACTTGGATGGGGGTATAATAATTGTAATAAATAAATAATATAAACATTCTGGGTTGTGTTTTAGTTTCAGTTGGAATTGCATTTTTATTTTTATTTTTTTTTTAAGTTGGTTGTGCTTGTTGTGACCAACTGCTAATGCACAATAATAGCTCTTCATTTTGTTCAGACCTGAGACTTTTTGACGCTGGTTTGCTTATCAGAGTAGATTTGATACAGAGCATGGTGAATTCTTCTGGATTCAGGTGTACTCTCTGAGGAGCAGATCCGGCTGAAGAAAATGAAGAAGCGACACGAGGATGATTCGGCACACACTTCTGCCGTGCCCCTGAACCCTGTGCTGGAGGCCGAGCTGCCCCAGCTGGCTCCCGAGCAGCAGGAGATGATCGAGAAACTGGTGGACATGCAGAAACAGTGCAATAAGAGGTCCTTCATCGACCGGCCCAAAGTCACTGTGAGTCCTGGAGTCTTGGTCATGGCAAGATGCTGAAAATGACACGGTCTTGCCTGTTCCCTTGCCTGTGTAGATCACATTGTGTCTGACGTATCGCGTTTCACATCTGGATGTGATTGTGTGCCTGATATAGCCGTGGCCCCAGAATCAAGACCCCCTGAACCGCGAGGTGCGCCAGCAGCGATTTGCCCACTTCACCGAGCTGGCCATCATGTCTGTGCAGGAGATTGTGGACTTTGCTAAGCAGTTGCCAGGCTTTCTGGAGCTGACCCGGGAGGATCAGATTGCCCTGCTCAAGACCTCCACCATTGAGGTTAGCTCTGAACCCCACTTCCAGTAAATAAATGCAGTTTGACACTATGAGGAAGATATAAACCAATGTGATTGTTCATTTTGATGTTTTTAATTTATTCATAAAACATTTAATTTAAATCTCTCAGGTTGATGCTATGCAAATCCACCTTCTCATATTAAATTTCTGTTTTAGATCATGCTGTTGGAAACGTCAAGGAGATACAACCCCAATATAGAGAGTATCACTTTTTTGAAAGACTTCAGTTACAATAAGGAGGATTTTGCAAAAGCAGGTAACTAATCTTTTTCTATTGATGGAAAGCGTTGCAAAGCAATTAAACGTTTTCCCAAATGTGTATCTGTTGCCTTCTGTTTAAAGCGACACATTCAGGAAACTTACTTGGTTTGCTTTTACAACCGTTTGACAATTCAATGGAAATGGACCTGATCCAGTGTTTTTCACCATACTTGTCTGCTTCCCTTTCAGGGCTTCAGTTAGAGTTTATTAACCCCATCTTCGAGTTCTCTAAAGGGATGAATGACTTGCACCTGGACGAGGCAGAGTATGCCTTACTCATTGCCATCAACATCTTTTCAGCAGGTGGGCAGCGCCTTTTTAATCTTCAGCAGCATACAGTGTATAAATATTAACCTTTTTTTTTTTACACTAATGCTTTTTTGTGTTCTTTGGTTAGATTTTATTGTGAAATTTGGTTTATATGAATACCCTTAAACTCTTTTGCATATAAAACTTAATATACAATTTTAAAAATCCTTTTCTATTAAAAAAAAAAAAATTGGTACAACCATCTATTGAACTGCGATTCAACATATTCCTAGCTTTCATTATGTGTGTATGTTGTGACATAGTAACTTTTCTTGTCAGCAGTACATTGGAAGAAGTACCTGTCTGGGAGAATCTGGCATGTAAAAACTTGTATTACAATGAAAACTTTTATGGGTGTCTTGACTCGTCAGATGTATCATCAACGTTGTAAAAAGGCGCTTCCTGATCTTCCTGTATCATCCAATTTCCCCTCGTGTGGTCCTCTCCACGTCATATTTCCTTTTCATTCCCACCCATAATTAAAGTAGACTAATGGGACTGACTGGATATAAACTGAACGGAAGGGAGGAAAACTCACAATGTCTTCAGCAAGAGAGAAATTGAGTGTCTGGATGTTTAGCAGTCTGGGGAACTGCGACAACTGCGCGTGTGTCAGATATGAGACTCCTCCTCTCCATATATGTGTAGATTTTTCAGTTGATGACACTGTTCTGTTTTATAATCAGTGGCATATTAACTTGTCTTGTTTTTGTGTAAGAATCCCTTAGTTTCTCTACATTCTCATAAAAATGACAGGGCCAATGAAGTTAAATGGAAGATGTTTATAACATCCTATTTTACAGATCGACCCAATGTGCAAGACCATGATTTAGTGGAGAGACTGCAGCAACCGTATGTGGACGCTCTTAATTCTTACATCAGGATAAAGAGACCAAATGTAAGTAACAAGAATTGTGTGTCGTTCATGTAGGGGGAATAAGGGAGATTGACATGCATATGTTTAAATTATAGACTATAAAAATCTTCTATTTAAATGCCAAACCTCTTTCAGGATCACCTAATGTTCCCGCGCATGCTGATGAAGCTGGTGAGCCTTCGAACACTCAGCAGTGTCCACTCGGAACAGGTCTTTGCCCTGCGTCTTCAGGACAAGAAGCTTCCACCCCTGCTGTCTGAGATCTGGGACGTCCACGAGTGACCCAAGGGCCTTGCTGTATATACCCTTTAAAACTGAAACTGCCAGTGGCTGCTCTTTTCCCTTGGCCCAAGGGAACCCTCAGAGGGCACTAAGGCACATCAGGGGTTGGGCAAGCAGATCTGTGTTTTTTAAAACCCCTAATGGTTGCAAAATTGCACAAACATTGGGCCTACCCTTGTAATGCACCCTTGCGGGACGGATCTGTCTGGAATGGCTCAAGGTCATTCTCGAACTCGATGGCATAAACAGGACTTGTACGAGTTCACTTGTCCTCTGAATTGACAACGCCAGGGGTGTCGTTACGGACATTTTCTTTTTTACTGTTCACATTTCAGGAAGTTGTTAACATCTCCCCTGCAAATGCTGTCTCAGGCACTTTCTTCTACTGCGCTTCTCTGAGTCCAGGTTTTGTGACATTTTCTGCGCTTCCTCCTTTTTTTCGGTGCATTCGATGTGGAACATGCACAGCACAAATGTGCCAAGGTTGCACCTGTTGTCTACTCTGTTCATAATTCCGGTATGGTATTTAATAATGGTAATTAAGCCCATTGATTGTCTGTTTCCTTTAAGTTTCACCAATTTTTTTTATTTTTTTTTTTATGACCAGGACGCTTTTAGCAGGCCTTTGTGATACCTCCCACTTTTAGTCCACATTAGTGGTGATTTTGGAAAAGGCACTAAGTAGTGATTTATTTTGATGTTTTAACTGTAGTTGTTTTTGGGGCTAAGCCACAAAAAGTAAGCAAGCCATTTAATTTGTGCCCTACTGGTTAGAGGCAAGTAGTACAATGCTGTGATAGGCTTCAGTCAATGTCAAGCACAGGCACCAATTCACACATGCCCCCAACACTATAGAATCCTCAAGTGATTGACATTTAAATAAAATGTATTTCATTCATTCATGTTTGCAAATTGGTTTTCTTTTCCTGTTATCCTGCTACTATAGACTTTTTGTGTGTGTATTGTGTATTCTACTTCTAAATTTGCTGCTAAAGTGATGGCTTTCTTTAACCTTTTCACTGTTATTTGTAACTTGTACATTATGACAATTTTCCAGACATACTTTTAGGGATTTTTGCTAATTGGACCTTAACTGAAGGTGTTTTCTGCAAATAATGCTAAAACTGTCACTCCACTCCTAATCAACCATCTTCACCACTCATTGTAGAATTGGTGGCTATTTTCTTCACTTGGCTCACATTTTAAGAATATCTCAGTTTTAACGCATACACAAAAGCACCTCAATAATTTTGGAGGAATCCCCAAATCTGGCCGTCCATTTCTCTCACATTAAGAACCTTATTCTGTCACTATCAGACAGAACCATTTGAAGCAAATTAGCAGAACATCTCTTTAATTACCCTCAACAAATGTGTTTTAGGGATATATTTGTACACACCAAGTAACCGTAGCAGTGAAAAAGAGAGAACTTTACCTGCAAATAAGAAAAGGTGCATTTATGTTTATAAATATCTCTAAAGGTGTTTTAAAAAGTATACACCATAGTAAAATCGTATCACTGCACAATGAAACTGTGATATCAGAAAAGAAAGTGGACAGGGACACATGAAATAGTAGTTAAAAGATGACTGTCATTGTGCCAGTGATGATGGTGAAGTATTTAGGGATTAAGGATTAATAATAGGGAAAATTAGCTAGAAAGGTTTTCATTTATTAAGACATCTTAGGGTCTTGCACATTTAATACCTCTTGTCATTAATTGTAAAATAAATAATTCAATCAAAAAGTAAATAATGGATTTGTCTAATTGCCTACGTGAAAAAGATACTATCCCAATTGTATTCAGTCAGACGCTGAAAAGCTCAAAACTGCTGAGAGTACTCAAGGAACCACCCACAACATCACAGAGTGTAGATGTATGGGAAGGCTAGGCTCACAACTAAAGATACTCTTAACGAATTGCTTTGAATTTTTTGTTTGCTTAATGTGACTTGGCATTGGGATTATGAAAATGGTGTATGGAAGAAAAGAGAAGGATTAGTAAAATTTGGCATTTCTTCAGCATTATCTGGGGTTGGGTTCTGCAGTGACCTCAGTGGGGCTGATGTGTTTTAGGCCTTTGGGAACCCAGCTTGCCGCTCACCTCGACATTCCTGAACCTGTGTCTGATATGGTGGTTGTGTGTTAATTTGTCAAAGTCACACATTTTTATTACTTTCATCTTATTGAATCATTATGTAACTTTTTTTTCTGTCTAAATGATTTGGAAAACCAACGCAAATACAGATGTATTTATATAAGAGATTTGGAAGATAACTAGATTTGTTTATTCTGGCATTAGTAGGTAGGTTGTGATTAAATATAGTCTTACATGTTTTTTTTTTTTTTTTTTTTTTTTTTTTAAATATGTGCCTTATTTTAAAAAAAAATAAAAAGGGTTTTTTTAAAAAAAAAATGTAGTCAAAAAAAAATATATTTTAAAACAAAAAAATGTTAA
>JAOYSI010005922.1:11663-31301 GCA_025775065.1 Hiodon alosoides | reverse complement strand
ATTTTTTTTTTTAATATTTTTTTGTTATAAAAATTGTTTTTTTTTTTGTGGATTTTGTTTTTTTTTTTTTTTTAATTTTTTTTTTAATTTTTTTTTTTTTTTTTTTTTTTTTTTTTTTTAATATATGGCCCTTAGTTATAAATATCTGACTGACGTATGTTGTACAAATCATGCTGAGGCACTAATTCTTCATTTTTACTGCCTACTACTGTATCTGCTATTGACGTTGAAATAGGTAACGCATTTCAATATTGTCTTAAAGCCTTAAATCCGTGTATGCTCTGCTATATATGTATGTACAAAAATATATATTTCTGCGTGTGGTAATATAACATTTTAGGGATAAATGTGATACAATTGTATTAAACATTTGTAAATATGTTTTCTCTCGAATTCCCACCTAAGTGGTAAACAATAGTTTAGGTTAATAAATAAAATATGTATTTAATTCACATTTTTTTGACAAGTACAATTTTTATTTTTTATGGAAGATAACTATTTTGTACCCGAGTAGATTAAAGTTAACCAGTAAATCTGAGTTGTAATAACCACAATATTATCGCAGTTCTTTTGAAATTGGCATATTTTCCCTTCAAATAAATGAATGTTAACGCTGGTATTAACATAATTTTCCTCTAGAGGGAGCTTTGGCACTTGGAAATAGCATCCGTCTATGCTTTTCTCCAAGACCTGTTATCATTTTGTCCTGGTAATTCTTATTTGCTGTCACAGAACAATAATTTAGAGGTGTCTAACGATTAATTTGATAATTAAATTAAAACGTATTCACCACGAAACAAAACTGTACTATTGGTAAAGATATATATGCTACACTTAATGTTTTAAAAATACAGAAATGCAAAAATAAATATATATGCATATATACGAAAATCGTGGCTCATCGATCCCGCGAAACTAGCTACACTCACGACAGTTTGACGAGAACTAACACATCTGCAAAACTGATTCACAAAATAAATGGTAAATTCGTCTTCCAAATCGTTTCGGAACGTACTATTATATTTTGAAACATTGGGGGGACATACCAGGGAACTAAGAGATTCAATGAATGTTAAATACTTTGATGTATTTAAATTTAAGAAATGATTTGCCAGTATCACATCGGTAACTCAAGTTACCAAAAAGTATCATCGTCACCTACTAATTGTCCCCAGTGGCTTGTTCGGACCTATTGGAGCCAGTGACCAAATGGCTAAATCACGTTAAATGTTTTTGATCTAGCAGTAGAGAAAATATGCCCATAAACCGTTATATCAAGCTTTTTATATGCGATATCATCTAAATTATGAAGAAAACTGCAATCCAATGTCAAATGATTATAGTTATAAATACGGTGCCATCCCTTCCTCTCATCAACATCCCTATTTCAAAAATGGTAGAATCTGTCCCCCACCCTACAGTTATGCGGAACTCCCTGCAGCTGATGTTGGCTAGTGGAAGTGAGCCTAGAAACCTAGCTAGCTATTTAGCTATCGCAGCATCAGTCAAGGAAGGACGATGATGCAAACATACTGAGCGTTTTTATAGGTTAACAAATATCAACAGCTGGTGTACCTGGAACATTATATAAAAAGCAGTGTATATATCTGCGACGGAATTCAGACGAGACCGACTTAACATACATATACTAGTAACATCGGTGTGATAAGGGTAACGTTACAGGTAAGGAGTTAATGCGTCGACATTGTTTTTCTGTCAATGAACCCAGCTATTGTGATATAATATAGACTTTGTTAATGATAATGATTGCATGCATAGATGTGTGTGTATATATATATTCCAGAGGAAATGGATATATTTATAGCGATCTACTGCATCCTTCTGGGAAAAAAAACGCATTATTGACGAGATGTTCAAACAGCAGCTAATACAGAAGGCTAGCTAGCTATTAGTTATAACGGCTATTGTTAAGCCTAGGCACATGAGCTAGGGATATCTGGCTTATGTACGCAGCAAAATCGAGATGGGGAAACTGTAAACCTTTGGGATAATTAGCTAACCAAATTAATGTTGTAAATATTAATTGCGTTTCAGTTACAATTACATGTATTAACGTGGTAGCTGGACAGCTAGTTCACAATATTTCTAGTGACATTTAGTCAGGGCGGACGCACGCAGACATACTGGCTACAACTTTTATTTTTGTTATGGCATAGTGCATTAGTAGATATTTTGAAATTTGTCATCATGCGAAAAGAGTACGAGTATTGGGATGTCGTCTTCTGCAATGGTCATGCGATTAACGGCGTCTTGTAAATGTTAATGCAAAATTAAATTTTCCGTCATCTGGGACCCTGCTGGAGGCCATTCATGGTTTATAGCTACAGCCACCATTTAAGCAAAATGTTATATAGAACGACTTAAAATGTAAATATAATTTATGTTAAACTCTCGGTGGTTTTTCTATTTGTTTCCTTTCAAGGTCACGTTTTTACTAGTGGCTGTCTATAGTCAGATCAGAACTGGAAGGGCTACATTTGTAATCGTAGTTTTAAATGTGGTTTGTAAATTTTCATTGCAAGCAATGCAAGAGAAGAATAACTAATCTTGAATTTAAGATTCTATCTAAAACCATAAAATAGCAGATGTTGCAGTTGTTAATTTCTAGTAAGTGTTTTTAAATGTATATATAAATTTAGTTCATTTTGTTGACATTGACATCTCTTAAAATAAAAAATGGAAGCGGGCTTAAAAAGCAACATACAGTGCGACACAGTTCTCCTTGGAGTTTGAAACCTCTGCTCTACCAGGATCAAGGAAATTGTCTGCTGGTTGTCTTTCCTCCTCCTGCAATGCTGCAGTGAGCCAATGGCACCTTGTTTACTTTCTAGGCTGGCTGTTCTGATCATCTTTCTCCTTGCCCTCCACTCCCAAGCGGAAGGCCCTAATGAAAGCCTCGGAAAGCAATTAAGGATGGGCCCAGTGAGTGCCAGGCCTGTTCTTCCACTCTGGTTGATTTGCATGGTCTGTCCGTACGTGCTCAAGTGGCGCAACCATTCCGAATAGTATTCATTAATTACAGGCAGTGACTGCCAGTGTTTAAACTGATACCGCTGAGGGGTCTGTTGGCCTTAGGCGGAGGCACCGTCTTTGCCAGGTCTGCCATCTCGTTGTGAAATTAAATTGGGCAAAATTTTATCAGATTCTAGGTTTTTCACCTTTGCCTGTTGATAAACACTACTGAAATAATTTAACTAGTTATCTATTGAGAAAATATATATGCAATGTCCTATTCCTATTCAAGTACAATGAAATAATGCTAATAATGTTTGCTTTGGACGTACTTTTACATTTGTTAGCTGTCGTGAGATGAGTCAAGCTTTGTCTTTCACTTATACACTTGCATATAATTATCAGTGGATCTTAAACATAGTGGCACCACTGCTGGCAGTTTCGCATGTGAGTGTAGTAGTAGATATGAGTTGAAGTTCGGGTGTATATACATTTTGTTGTTTGGAGGAGGTAATAATACAAGTAAAACTACGGTGTGGGAATTTGGCATATAGGGCTGTGGTTATCAGTTTTGGTCATTGCAGTCTTGGCTTTTATTTAGATTTTTTGAAAATGGCTTTCTCCTTGTTCAAAATTTTTCAAGCCCCATTTCAGAGTTAAATCCACCATCAGTCAGCTACTGCATCTTCTGTCATCAATATAATGATATATGTGTTGTCCAGTCTGTTATAATATCAGCTATTTGATATATTCCATGATGTATGTATTGACTGGTTGTGAACCAAAAAGCCTCCCATCAGCACCCTGCTTTCTTTAACATGGAGAGCAAGAGCAATTGCAATTTCCCCCAAAAAGGATGTGGCTTAATAACAGACATGGTCCCTCATACCAATAACGTTTAAGAAGCCAGGTGCCTTGTAAAGTGACCATCGCGTGGTTGTGCAACCCCATTTGGTTTACACTAGCTTATTAACAAGCATCAAACCAACACAGATCAGATGTAATAACTTATAATCCCAGTAAGAAGTGCCTGTTGCACCAATGTTCTCATACTGAGCTACGTAACTTACAAATTCAGTGAAATATGATTATGCTGTGTTTTGCCAAAGCTGTCTTTAAAATATGTTTTTTACTAATTACTTTTGTAATGAGAAAAATGTTTCCCAATTCGTATAATTAATGAAATTGCAGCCAATGTTCGGTATTCTTCTAGATATGATGACCATGAATATTACTAGCAACCATAGTTGATAGTGATATGAAGCTCTACAACAATAAAAGATGTTTTAATCTGACCAAAAGTCACTGGATACTTTTTTGGATCTATGTTTTGCATTTTCCGCCTTTACCTTATCAGTTTTGGCTGTTTGGTAGATCCTATGTATTACCTACTAGCAGTAATAATATAATTCCATATAAAGACGTGTATTGCTATCCAAAGCCAAGATAAAGCGGTGGGGTCCCCATGGATCTGAAGCAATGGCATGTTTAAAGTCTCACTGTTCTCTGATTTGTGAAGTGGATGTTGGTCAAGTTGAAATTAGTCATCCTTCTATCTACTGTAAACTCAGAGTGAGGATCACAGGAGGCACCCTCTGGCATTAAAAAATTCTACATTGTATGCTACACCAACTTGATTCTGTACCCATAACCCCCTCATGATATTCACTCTACAAGAAAATCTTGTTGAAGAGATAACTGCTATTGATGATAACTACTGTCACTCTTGTTGGTCCGTATTGGCCTGTGTGTTTTGGAAGGCGAGATCCCCCATCCTTCGCTAATAAAGGCGAAGGAAAGCCATCCTTTCCACCTAATAAAGAAGGAAGCTTGGTCCTTTTGTTCCAGAAAATAAAAGGTGGTGTGTCAGAAGGTCACTGATATATGGTTGCCCCTCCCCACCATTGGATCTGTTTCTGGCAGGGATCACATTTCAGTCTCAAGTGTTTTCTTATCTGACCTTTCTGTGAGGAGTGAAGCTCCTTTGCCAACTTGCACAATTTGGCTGTTAAGGGAATTTAGCCTTTTCTGATTATCCACTTTGTATAATTTTTAATTTTCCTTTATTGCTGCAGTTGTGGGTCACATTTGATTTAGCCAGCTGATTTCCTATCTTCCTTTCATGTTGATGTGTCCTGTGAGCCACTCCAGCCTACATGTGGAAACATTGTGAATGTATTTGGTCTTTGTGACAGGGCCATCCATTTTTTATGCAGCTTTAAATATTGAAACCGGGCCAGACTGCCGGCCACTTCCACCAGTATTTTGACAAGACCCGTTGGGTCAGGATTTAATTTTGTTCCCTAAGATTGCCCTCGTAATTTTGTACGCAAGATTCCAACTTGGAGTAAATGTTGCGCTCCATCTTTTAAAGATGCAAAAGCCTGTGGTGGTGATTGTTAAGGGAAAATATTACAAATGCATCCAGAAGGTATCTGGTACGTTCTGAGGAGAATGTTATTTGTTTTTGTCTGCTTCCTATTGACTCGATTGTGTTGGTAGATTCGATGCAGAAGTTGTCAAGCAGTGAGCATACACTCAAACTTAAATGCATGCCTTTGAAAAATGTTCTGTGCCAGAAAAAGACACGGGAAGGGTGGCCTTTTGCTCTCTGTTCCGAACTCGTTATGTCACGTCTAAAACGGAGAAAATGAATGTGTGTGTCTGATCACAAAGGTAAGTTACGCAATAGAAGATCATCAAACTTGTGAACCACCACAGTGCTCCACTCTAAGTGGATTATATCAGCAGCTTCTCCAGGCCTTTTCAAATCGTTCCCACTTAAATCTGTATTTCAGCCTTCCAGTGCAACGGATCCTCCCACTCAAGGTAAACACAGCAGTTCCTTTGATGTTTATTTTAAACGCGTAGTGCGAAATCTTTTAAAAGCCATGGAAGTGTCTGACTTTTCTGCCCCCACCCCAAGATGCTCAGGAAGAAGAGAGGAACAGCTTGCTCTCCCAGTTTGAGAGCAGGTGGCTGCTGCAGTAACCTTTTTTTAAACAATAATGTGATTTCACACAATAAGGTGTTATTATTTACAGTATTATCATGGCCATTATTTTTAACAGTATTGCAATGGATGTGTCAGAATGAAGACTTTGTTAAAATATTTTTAAATTAAAACCTGTTTTTAATGGTCTTCATTTGCTTATAATGGAACGTGTTGTCTTTCTGGTCTGAGACTGCTCAGACTCTACTTATTTTGTTGGCGCATGCTTTTTTAATGTATAGTCTGCAGCTCTGATACAGGCTTCTGTAGGTCTGTTGTTAATAAGATAAACAGGAAAATGGATGAGAAACGTATTCTTGCAGTTTCTTGAATTGTTTAACCAATGTTTAGATGTCTGCAAAGATTGCATTAAAAACGTATCTGCTGGAAGATATGCTGGCTCTTTTTCTTTATTTTAAGGCTGTTATGTACCCATAATCGTTCCAGTGGAGTTTCTGCCCTCTTGCATATTTTAAACACTGCTTTTCCTTAAATTACACATGCCATTCGGTGATTCGCTATCGAGCGCCGCCCGTCTGGTGTGAAGGGTTGTTTTCCGGGACTCAAAGCGCCTGCCAGATTTTGGTGTGACTGATGCAGTCCCAACCTCATTCACATTTACCTTTTGTTTTACTAAAGAAAAACATCTGTTATCACTCTCATTAGCGAAGGGTTCACTTAGCCTAACTCATTTCTTTTGGACATAGGAACCACATACTTTCCAGTGGACCACGCCTCTTGATCTTTTATCATTGCATTTGTTATCATTGGTTTCTTTAAGTACTGGTGCACTCAACTGAATGGAGTCCAGTGGTGCAGCGGCGTGTTAGGGAGAAAAGGGAAGGAGAAGTTGGTTTGTCTTGCAGGGTGGAGTTCAGTAGTAAAGCTAGTTGATACTACGATAAACAGGATTGTACAAAGTTGCCTTCCGGTTTCAGCGACAAGTGAATAATAGAGGTACCTTGGTGGTTCATCTTGTTCGTGACTCCATTATACTTAATACATACATACTAATATAACTTGTGTGCATATATATATATTTATATACTAACTTATATAACATACTGCATAACTTATGCTCATGCAACATACTAGTCTTTAAACTGAAATCAAATTAAGGCTTGTTCTGTTTGAGTAACCGTTAAGGAATGGTATATAAAATTACTTTCATGTACGCCACTGTGTTGGATTGAGCATTAAGATAAGTGCTATCATGAATTTGTCAACTCCTTAGCTTGCATTTCTTTGTACTACAGTGTAAATAGCCTCTACTTACACAATAGGCAGCTATAGCCTGACAGGGCTGTGTTTACTTGTAGGTTAATTATGTAGGATCTGCATGTACAGCATCAACAAAGACTCTCCACCCTCCCTGCGTCGAGGTCAGTGGTGTTCTGTTAAAAATAGTCTGTCACTGCCGGGGCAGCAAAGAAAGCAGATTGGGTTGCTGTGGTAACCGAGTAGAATCGGATTACCATGGGGTTAATGGTAGCGTTGGGGATGGCAGCAGTGTTGCTAGAGTGACGCAGCGTGAGTAAGGATTTGATCGCCTTGGTCACACCAGGCTGCCCACCTGGCATGAGGTGATGGGTGGTATAACACATGGTTACCCATTCGTCCCATCACTCAACCTGTCCTGGACATAGCTCAGTTCTGGCGCTATCTATCAGATTGATTTAACAGTCTTCCCTATTCCCAACAGCCTCCGACCTCAGCACACATACGCAGTCTCAGTCCGCATTCAGACTCAATGAGCTCCTTTATAATACAGATATTCGGGGAGACCACAGACCACAGTGTATAATGTCAGGCACATGTTTGTTTTAGCATTCGTACCAATCAAGTAAAAGACAATTTTGTATGCTTGGTATATACAAATAAAGCCAAAAGATAACCTACTTATATTCTAATGTAAAAGTAGGCTACTCCAAGCCCACCCTTTCTCTTGTGTTATCTTATCCTGAGTCACCAACTATTAAGATGACTAGTCATTGAACATAGCAGCTTCTTTTTAACACCCCTCCCACAATCCACCTGTGGAATGTGCTTGTGTGGAGAATCAGGCAAAGCCGCTATATCTGTTTGTTAGTTCATGCTGAAGACAAGGTAGACCTCTCTGGTGTCTGTTTGCCCCAAGATTTATGTGAACTTGTGTTCATCCATGATGCTGTTTGTAGGAGTGATGTGGAGTATAAGATATGTGTATGAATAGTGTGGCTTTTGTAGGGCCTGTAAAGTGCCTCTGTGCATATGTGGAATTTATCGTAGTCCCTTTGGCTTGACTTGCTATGTGTTTGTCTTTTAGGTTGTGAGTGAGTCCTGCATCTTTTCTTTTTTGTAATTGCCAGGCCCATGACGTCCGTGACTCAGTTGAGCCACTGGTGCGGTGCTAATTTTCTCACAGGCTGTTCAGGTTAATGGGGGATCATGTATTCGTTTCCAACGTCAATAGTTATCAGCCGAGATTATAAAGCCTGTGAACTGTCAGCACTCTGAGAGTATTGCTCTACAAAATTTGACTACTTTTATAGTCTGGATAAAAACCCTTGAGAAGCACTGATTTGAAATCGTATAAGCCTCATTAGCATGCATCTGACAATAACATCATTTTTGCTGACAGTTTAATGTCCGTCTTAAATGGTTTCCTTGTGGAGTAAGTGGTATGATATTTCTAGTTAGTCCACGGTTTATCGGGACTTATTTTTAATGGTGCTTGAAATGAATGAAATGTATTTAAAACTAGAATTACAAATAATATTTCGTTTTAATTTAGAGTAGACAGATATTGTGCCCAGACAAACTTGCCTTTACTCTGCAGTAATAGGCAGTAACACCTGGACATGATTAGTAATAACCTTTACTTCGCCTTTTGTGTTAAATTCTTTTGAAACGATTTTTCTGACCTAATACAACAGTGCTGTTGTGTGGTAATGATTAGGCTACGATGAAAGGGGGTTACAACTAATACGTCCCTAAAGGGTGCTCAAAATAGGGTGGATAGATTATTTATTGTATTGTATACAAAGAGGGAAACCATTGCATTATTCAGATAATTATCTTTTTCAGCAGTTTTCTAATTTGGCACTGAGTCAGGCGCTTCTGCTGGCGGACAGGACCAACGGCGCCAGTGGATGAGACAGCGCCTGTCGCAGGTATCCAATCATTCCTCCCTTGCTTGTTGACGGCAAATTTATTTTCACTTCAGCGATTGCCGATTCAGCCGTGGATCTTGCCTTTGGTCGCCAGTAGGAAAGATGAATGTGCTTGTTTGGAGGAGGAGAGATGTTGCTACGTGCCCCGTGCGTGATTCAGACTGGGGCAGTGGGGGGTCGTAGACTGCTGCAGAAGTTACTGAATACTGTCATTCTCACATGCTGTTTCTACGAAAATATACCAAATACAAAGGGCAGTCTGTTTGGACACAACCTCTGTCTAGAAAGATCACAGTAGTAAATAATGATCCTTGTTTAGAGGGTTTAGAACTGTGCTTGACTTAACGAAAGGTGGCCTTTTGGTGCCTTATTCATTCATTTGTCAATGGAAATTTGTATGGATCTGTGCCACTAGTGAATCAGGGGATTCATCGTAAAAAAATGAATACAACTGCAAAGTTCTGGTCTTTCTAGCTCTTATTGTTTTTAAATGTTCACGTTTTTCAGCCTCGCTTTTTTAAATGCTGGAGCCATTTAAACGAACTGAGCCATTGTAACATTTGTGTGTCTGTTTCATGCTGCAGACATCGGGCGGCCACACTCACGGTTGCTTTCCCTGCGAATCTTGGTGACTGCTTGACTTCCCTGAGGGCCATGGCTGTGTGGACCAGGGCTGGGGGAGGGGACAGAGTGGCTGAGTTGGTGCACAGCTAGGGGGCAGCTGCCAGAGCAGCCAGCAAGATGGATCAGCAGTAGTCAGATTTCTGCCAGACATGTTGTCTTAACATGCTTGCTAGTAGAAATATTGTGTATATTGTATAACATATGTATATATGCAATGTAATCCTGAAGCCGTGGCCTGGTTCAGAGATGATTACAGAGCTGTTGACGCGGTCATGGGTGGGATCAACAGAGAGCCATTCACCTTTGACCAGATTCTCTGGGAAACGTGAGGTTGGCCTGACTTTTGGGGACAGCTCCGCCCTGCCCCTCCCATACCTGCTTCTGTCTGCTGCATGTCCATGTGCACTGCATGTATGTGATAATCTGACATTGGGTTGGCCAGTGATTCCGCAACTTTTTGGACCCTTTATAGACAGGTTGTTTTTTAAAAGCCATACAGCTGCTAATAACCTAAATCTCCTTCACTCTCACTCACTGGCTGTGACACAGCAAAAAATTTATATGCAGAAATCAATAGGCAGGCGTGTGCTGAAAAGAACCAGCTGGTGTGTTCCAACTGAGGGAACGGAATGACTGTGAATTTAGCGGCCAATATCAAAAATGAGAAACGCTGACAAAAGGAGTTGCTCCAAATCAAAATTGTAAGCAAGCACAATGCTTGTGCGGCACTACAAATGTAATTATAAAAGGTTAAAAGCCTGAATCGAGTTTGTAAAGAAAGTAAAAACATAGTGTTAAAAAGCCTTAACTGTTTTAAGCTTGAATAATCCAGTTTGTAAACAAGCCGTGCCTATGCTGTACATGTATTTTTTCTGTTCCTTGGGCTTGGATAAACTGCTGAGCATCAACAGACCTCTGCCCTCTGGGTTCAGTAGGGTGGGTCTTTCACGGCGCATGACTAAAAGGCTCTAGTTCTGGGGCTCCGGGCCCATCTGGTCAGCTCTTTGTCTATCCGGCTCAGATGCCTGTCATCACATGTTAGTGAGATGGACAACTGACTGGGCAAGCGTCTGCAGCCAAGAGACGGGCCGGGCTGCTGGGAGGCTCTTTATCTTGCATTCTTGGATCGTGCAGCTAAGCCGCTTTTAAGGGAAATAAGCTAAGGTGGTGCCACCAGAGGTCTCAGTAGCTTCGATTAATCTCTAGTGAGTTTAATTGTGTGAGTCTAAAACATGGAAAGTTCACTGGTCGCCTGTCATTGATCTGTCTCACGAATGTCAGAAAGCCAGGGGTCGGTCACGGGGTTGACCAAACACTGCAGATTAACAGTTTGGACATTTAAGTATTAAAAGAAGTGAATGTTTGATGGTTTTTAATGAATGTATATTTTAACCTCCCAATGCAATAGTTGATTGTATTTAAATATGCCGGTTTCTTACTTCGCACAGGTGTTATATAATTGTCTCTGATGAGGACAGCCGTCAAAGCTAGAGTCTGCAAGCTAGGATGTTAACAGATTTTCCCTAATGATGTTGTCTGTTACGGAAATGTGGACAGAAATGTTTTTGACTTTAACAATGTTGCAAATCCTAGGAAGGATTTTTAAATCTGTGTATCTGCATTTCTTTCGTTTTCTTCTTCAGATCTTAAGTTTATTTCCACGACGGAGAGTTTTCCATTGCTTCGGAATGATTACCAAGACCCATTACAGCTTCACTCACGCCTAGGCCCTTGGGTCTCCTGGTTAAACAGTCCAGAATCAATGAGCTGGCGTTGTGCCCGGTTTGCAATGACCTAGAAGAGGTCCTATTTCAGAAATGGAGAAAAAGAAACCTTGTCCCCGCTTACTTGACTACTTGGTGGTTGTGGGCTCCAGGTGAGTGGTGGTCAAATTTGCCTCAGAGGATCTTGTTTCAGCAGATGTTGTAGCTACGTTTACTTTACTCCAGTGGTTCTCGGTTCTGGTTCTGAGGGTTCACTCAGTGTATGCTGTTCTTGTCAGAGCCTCTCTCTCTGCTTATTTACTAATTAACTGCAAGGTATGTTGAGAAAATGACTGAACCCACATTGTGCACCAAGAAACAGGATTTATAACTGTTTAATTCTAGTGTTGTGTATGCTAAATGTACTTCAACAAAAGAGATAAATCTGTCAGCTAAGACCAAGTAACTCTCCGTAATGATAATGAAACGCACATACATAGCAAGTTATTAGTTCAGACTGTACATTCTTTCCTTATCTAATACACGTATAACACATCTGAATAATTAAAATTTGCAACAGTGATTGTGTATAGCATTTTCAATTAAAAATTTGATGTTGTGTTTACTGATTTGATATACGTGCTACAAAACCTAGTAATTTAAATGTCGCTTCACTGGGACAGAAATTGCATGACCTCTCCAATTGCTGTTTTCCATCTTTTTGGAAACGATCATAGTGTAATGAAGTGCTGCATCACTCTGCTAAAGGGTCTGCCACTGAAGACAAATCTAATTTATCTGAGTGTGTATCATTAGATTTTATGCTGACATTCAGCAGCCTGATGGCAGAACAGTTTTGTGTGAATCCATGGAGTAAACAGTATGGCAAAACGGGGATGCTGTGACTTTAGGTGTCTTCTGTTATTCAGGAATGGAATGGCTCAGCTCAGCTAGATAGGAGAGAGGGGGAGAATGTACAAGCCATTCTAGGGAGGTCTCCTCAGATGTTCCTGTTAGAGCTGCCTTTGAGCTGTTTTCATCTCTATGTAAGAAGTTTCTGTGTGTCATCCACTCTTAGGCAGCCCAGCAGTGACAGCGTGGCCCAGACGCCCCGCCTGCTGCGGCGCTACCCCTTGGAGGACCACCCTGACTTCCCCTTGCCCCCAGATGTGGTGTTCTTCTGCCAGCCCGAGGGGTGCCTGAGCGTGCGACAAAAGCGCATGAGCTTGCGAGATGACACTTCCTTCGTCTTCACACTCACGGACAAAGACTCGGGCATCACGCGCTATGGCATCTGCGTGAACTTCTACCGCTCCTTCCAGAGGCGGATCCCCAAGTCTGAGAGGCCCGAGGGCCACAGGGGACGGGAGAGGCTTCCCAAGGGGCCCCCAGCCCCGGCCGGGGAGCTGAATGCGGATGGTGCCGGGGGGCCGGAGGAGGCGAGCAGCGAGAGCTCGGAGAGCGGCTCCTCCCTGCCACCGCCTGGCACAGAGGTTGCCCCCGATGTCAGCAAGTCGCCCCGGGGCAAACGAAGCGCCAAGCTGGCCCCGAGGAACCGCAACAGCACCCTAACCTCCCTGTGCATTCTCAGCCACTACCCCTTCTTCTCCACCTTCAGGGAGTGCCTCTACATCCTTAAGAGGCTGGTGGACTGCTGCAGTGAGAGGCTCACTCAGAAGGCTGGCATCCCCAAGGGCATTCAGAGGTGAGTTCTCCATATTACCCCATGCCAGTAGAGTGTGTCTGTGCTCGGGATATTGTTTGCCTGCATTGTTGTTAGGGCCTGCGTCTGTATTCCCATGGGCCAGGGTGCTTCTGCTTCTGCCACTGCACCTGCAGACTGGCAGAGCCATCGAGAGGGACGGGCCTCTCCTCCAATCGGAGCTGAACCTGTTGTGAGTGCTGTGTAGCAGCTGCTGCAAGGGCAGTCATGATGACTAGATTCTAGTCATCCCCAGATCCTAGATTTGGGACTAGCAGATTGCAAGTTCGAAACACAGTTAGTAAAGGTACTTAGACTGAATTCATTATAGAAATATCCAGAATTACCAGTGGGTAAAGTGTAAAACTGCAAACAATGTCTACAGTTTAGGCACTCAGTACTACTTCTATAATTGGAGAGAAGTTCGTTGTGCCTATATTTGTATTTGTATAAAATCTGGATGAAGTATTGTGCCTGTGTGAGGAAAAATCCTTTATGGATACAACGTGGCGGGGTCATTTCTTTGGCCTTTGCTGTATTTATGGTGTCATCTTTGTCAGGTTGATTTCACACCTCAGTGCCCATCCTTTGTTGTCCTCTGATGCCCTTTCTCTGATGTGTTGTCCTTAGCGGGGTATTGCATTGTAATATACATCCCTGCATGATGTCTGAAGTCTCAAATGACCGCAGCACAATTATGTGGATATGTATCTGAGTATGGTCTATTCATTCCCCAGCAAAGTTGCACCACGGCAGGCAGCTTACCCAGCATTGGCATTGGCCATAGTAGATTTGATTTAGTGGCTTTTCCATTGCAGCGCAGTTCTTGTTTATTTGTAAGTTGGTCTTTTTCAATACTGTCTCCTTTGGAAGCTAAACGTGCGTGTGTGTGTGTGTGTGTGTGTGTGTGTGTTTAAGTACATTGACAAGTGTTGAACTAAGTGAGCGTTGGCTGTTTGCAGGAAGCCAAGGCTTTACAAGTCTTTTCTCAGAGTTCCCGTAAATCATGCTGCACTTACACCATGTGGAACTAAACCTAGAGCAAACGGGGGTTGGATCTAGGTGAAGCCGCGCAACCATCTTTAAATGAAATCAAGGCAGCGTACCGAGAACTGTGAGTCAAAATCAGCCTTAGTTGTGTGTTCGTTAACGTAGACCTTAACAAAGTCAAGCCCTTGTCAGCTGTGGTTAGTGCTGCTAGCATTGGGGATTAAATGACGCAGCACATTAAAAAGAAACACAACCACTGACCCACTGTTTTTTACCGGAATGTTCCCACTCCCATATTAAAAACAGGTTGTTTGGTTAACCCACACACCAACCACTGTGTTTTCTCTATATGAATGCATCATAAATATGTGATGCTCATGACAAGAGACAAAGAATAATCATGGATTTTATTCTGAGAATTTTTTGTTTGCTTTATAGAAATCAAAGGTATGGCCATCATCCATCCTTTTATGGCTGAGCATTAATATAGTTTTGTTGACTGTAAGGTCAAGCTTATGGATCATATTCGATGGCAGTCACTCCATCCAGGGGAGATTGAACTGAAGCACAGGCACAGGATGTTTTTGTTTCTCCGCTTGGGACCCTGATTTTGACCTTGGTTGTGTAACTGGCCTCCATGCTCTGCAGAATTTCCTCACAGCTCCAGGGCGCATACTCTTCTGAGAGTGAGAGAGAGGGAGAGAGAGAACCATGAGCGGAGTCACGGGTCGGGTTCATTTCTGTGAGGAAAAAGCATTTGTTTGTCACCGATGGTGACTGTAGGGAGAAAGCCAGACTGCTAATTTTGACTCCAGTTTGAAAATGTTTGCTCTTTTGTGTAAATGCCACGGGTACCTCGAGTGATTACAGTGAATCAGCGGCTTGGTTTTCTCTGTGGCATGATAGACAGAATAGACTTTGACTTGGCTTTCTGTGTGCCTGCACTGTCTGAAGATCAAAAACACGGCTGCATTTACCCCGTCAAACAGCCAATCCGTCTATTCAGATAGCGGACATTTGCTGCCAGCCTTTCACATTCAGATTTGGCACCTGCTGGATGCAGAGAATGATGCCAGGAGGATACGGCTAATTGCTGTTTTTCTTTTCTTAACCGTTCTGCCTGTCAGTCAGGGTCTCTGTCACATAAACCCAGGATGGGCCAATCTGAGTTAAAGAGTGCCTTGCAGTTTTCCGATTTTTAAATATGACAAGGAAAGAGGCAGACAGTTATGCAACACTGTGGAACAGCAGGATGAAGCAGACTTTGTGACAGATTGAGAACACTGACTGTACATAGAGACACGCAGTTGCTCGCGGAGAGCCAGAGTACTCTTTAAAGAACCTCTCATTCTTCGAAATTCTGTTTTCTGCAGAAAAATGTATGGACCTGGTGAGCCGAGGGGTTGTAATAAATAAAACACAAGCTTCAGTTGTTTTTTTATTTGGTTATAATGACTTCTTTGCAAAGCTTGCAAGTAAACTAGCCGCTTAGTGCCTTCCCGTTTTCAGGGTTGAAGTGGATAAGCTTTGCTTCCTGTTAAGCCAGCAACTGTAAACATGCTGACATGGTTTAACCTGCAAGAATTTGAAAAAAAAGTTAATTTCTCTATAGCATGGGGAACATGATTTAAAGCATGGTGGCCCGCCATGGCTATTTAATGGTTAGATTAACTCTGACATGAATCCAAATGCATTAGCAAATAACTGAAACACAGTTTGCCAGTGTAATAAGAGGATGCAACAGAAAAATGACTCTTTGGCTGGGGGAGTAATTGCCGTTGTTTTTCTACTGGCTGCTCAACGAACGAGCTGAGTCATGATGAAAACAGAGAGATAATGTGTAAACAGCCCTAATTCAGGCAAATTCTTAAAATTAACAGTTTATCAATTAATTACTTGATAAGATCAGCATATAGATGGATTCTTCCGGTTTCAGGCAACAGACGGCATTCAGGGGTTCTTCAAGGCTTGCCTGAACCATAATCGTACCAATTAGCTTGACAGCAGCTACAGAGTGGTGACCAACCATGCAAACCATGCAGAAATCCATTGGATTTCTTTTTCTTTTTATGACAGACTGGCATCTAAATTTTCTATTCAAGAAATGCATGTCACAGATACCTTAAAGTAACCTCAGAGAAGGTTATTTCAAGGTATTTGTGGAAAGACCATTCAATCAGACCCAGTGGCTCCTTGTAAAAAGCAGACACATATGCCTGGAATCGTATTAAGGCCTGTGGTATTACAAATTATTCCCAGCCTGGTCGCTGTGACATGTAAAAACCCAGCAGCAGGATTTATAATATTTTGCACCTCTTTTTTCAGGCAACTTGATTTATCTTTCATCTCATCCTTCGTATCTTACACCCCTCTCCCCATTTGCAGTATCACTAAAGCCTAGATCAGTGATAGACCTTTTCAAACTGCTCAGGTGCAGATGTTTTAGAATGAAGATACCAGATTGGCTTTTCTGCACCTCCTTCTGGCAGCTGAAATGGCACCTGCCCCCTGTCTCCCAGACGCATATGCATACACAGCTGCCCCAGCACCTGTTCCTGTCCACAGCCCTGAGCGGATGTTCCCCGGTTCACTAGCAGGCCTCATCGTCCCCGGTGATGCCCAGTGGAGATAACCAAAGCTTGATGGATCAATGTGTCATATTCTCCTCTGCGACATCTGATAAAGCCCTTCCGCTCTCCTCCCGATGACGCATAGCAGTCTCGACTGCAAATTGGCTGACTGCTGCGCTCTCATTAAAACCCTCTCAAATGCAGAACATGGTGACAAAAATGTATGTTTTCTTCAATGAGCGATTCCGGTCTTTACTCCGTCAGCATATCTTTTAATTTGATTTGCCTAGATTCAGCATCTATGAAAGGGTTATTAATAACCATTATATTAATGTGCCAGTTTGTTGGCCATGGTTGGAGTTAGGATTTACGTTTTTATATGTGGATGTGCACCGGGCCTTACCTTGATCTGAAAACCTGGATTTTAAAACTGCTAACATATTGGTGCCTGTCCCTGTCCACCACTTTTGAAGGTCTGGTATCGCGTAGGGCCGAGGCAATCTCTCTCCAGCCCAAAATTTGTTGTGCCGACGTACGCGTTGCTGTTACCAGAAAGGCTGCCGCACTCCTCTGTCTGGCTTCCTGCCGCAGGGACACCATGTGGCGCGTGTTCACCGGGGGCCTCTCGGTGGAGGAGAAGGGGAGCGTGCTGCTGCAGGACCTGCGGGAGATCGAGTCCTGGGTGTACCGGCTGCTGCGCTCCCCCGTGCCGGCGGCGGGGCTGAAGCGGGTTGACGTGGAGGTGCTGCCGCACGAGCTGCAGCCCGCCCTCACCTTTGCCCTGCCGGACTCCTCCCGCTTCTCCATGGTGGACTTCCCCCTGCACCTGCCCCTGGAGCTGCTGGGCGTGGATGCCTGCCTGCAGGTGCTCAGCTGCATCTTGCTGGAGCACAAGGTAACGCCCACCCACTGGACACAACAATATTCCTCAACCTATTTCTAGGCTTTACCCCCTTACCCTTTTTTTTATTAGTCTATCCAAAGAAGCACTTCCATTTTTTAAGCAGTCACTACAAAAATTATACCCCAAGATAAATGTATAACCGAGGGTCTTCCCAGTGACGCTGTAATATTGTGTGCATTGTAGCAGGCTGTACTTAGGGAGCGTATAATGTGTGTGTGTATATGTGTACAAATTCAGTCATGGCTTCGCAGACGTGTCAAGATTCCCCTGGATGTCTCCCTTAGGTGGTCCTCCAGTCCCGGGACTACAATGCCCTGTCCATGAGCGTCATGGCTTTCGTGGCCATGATATACCCACTGGAGTACATGTTCCCGGTCATTCCTCTTCTGCCCACCTGCATGGCATCCGCAGAACAAGTAGGCCTATCTAAATCGCCCACATTCACCGTTTGTTTTTGTAATAAAAGAACAGTCTGTAAAAAAGTCTGTACAGAGCGGGATTGTTTGCTCTGTTAGTCACCCCTAACTAGGGCTTGTGGCAAATCAATAAATTCAATTGTAACACAATCTCACTGCTTTGTGATTTACACAACCCTCTTTAAAGACAAGTTTAATGCTACCAACATGAGAGTAATTTATCTGTCATTTCCATCCTCAGCTTCTCCTTGCCCCCACTCCGTACATCATTGGAGTTCCTGCCAGTTTCTTCCTATATAAATCAGGTTTCAAGATGCCAGATGACGTTTGGTTGGTGGACCTGGACTGTAACAAGGTTAGAGTTTATAATGGCCTGGTGGCTACTGCTTATATTAAGTCTCTTCCATTTCTTCCTTTTACCACATTCTATGTACATGGCTAGTACTGGCAGCATACAACCCAAAAACGTTAATTATACACTAATTATGACCTGTTGGGGCTCTTTCTTTGGTTTATATGGCTGTAAGTCATTGCATAATGCTCACTGAAGGGGTGGGAGTGCCTGGGAGTCATCAGTGATCATTTAAGAAGATGCACTTCTGCACCCCTCCCCCTCCCTCCCACAGGTCATTGTACCCAGCAATGCCGAAATGCTGCCCTCTCTACCAGAGCCAGAAGCCACAGAGCTGAAGAAACACCTGAAGCAGGTGAATGAAAACCTGAACAGTGGTGCATCTGAGTTTTCTCTTAAGGATACCTGTCTTTGAACGCGATGAGCAAGAATTGGCATTTATTGAAAAGCTTTTGAAATTTTGTCATTATTGACATGGTCAGACATATGCAGCCAACACTAAAGGAAATGTTAAATCCAGGGAACAAAAAATAAGTCCAATAATATGAGGCCCACTGCTATTCTAGTTTGCGCTTAGCCTTTGAAGAGACTGTAAGTTGCTGGTTGATGACTGCTTTAATGATCACAAGTTTTTTTTTTTTCCTCCTTGTCTTCTTCTTGACTCTTCTTGCTTGTCCTAGCTCCTGCAGGTAAAGCAGTTACTGCCAGGGACTGGTTCTTCCTAATGTCTCTGATTATCTCTTACCTCTAGCTAACCCATCTTCCCCATTGCAAAACCCACTGTAGAGAACCAGATTATAGGCCTGATTCATGAAAGTGTCATGAATTGGCATCAAGTACCATTGCCAACCTATTCCAGTTAATTTAAAGCCTTGATTCAGCGTTCAGATAAATAAAATGCAAACAGATTCTTCTATTGGCATTTGGAATTTTGCCATTTGAGCTAACACAGCCGCACTAATATTATCACACAAGCAATAGGCGTAATGTAATTTGAATGGTAATGAAGGGCAATATTACAGATAATTTTAAAAGGAGAGCTCTTTGTCATATTAGTTTCTTATGAATCAGGCCCTAGGTAGCAACATTTTCCCTGTGTCTAGGTTCAGTAGCCCCCTACAGAAATTTTAGGGACATAAAGATTGTGCCCCCAGTAAATCCATATATATGTGTGTGTGTGTGTGTGTGTGTGGGGGGGGGGGGGGGGTGTGGTCATTTCCCTTTTTTTTTTTTTGTGGTAGTGTTTTGTAAACAAAAATT
>JAOYSI010005922.1:0-11653 GCA_025775065.1 Hiodon alosoides | reverse complement strand
CCACCCCCCCAACCCCCCCCCCCCCCACCACCACCACACCACCCCTCCCGCGCGCCCGCCCCCCCCCCCCGGGGGGGCCCCGTGTGTCCTTAGCCGTTTGTTTTTTGAGTGCTTCTGTATTGTTCTCCTCAATTATTAACAATCATGCGGTGTTATTGGAAGATAGGTGATTGCCTCGACCTTGTCCAACAACATGGGAATCTTATTGAAGCAGAGCCTTAGTCTTCTGTGTAAATAGAGCCTCTCATCTCCATTACAGGTCTATTAATAGTGTTGTGATGGTAAAGTGGTCTTTCTTAGCACCTCTGGGACCAAACCTCTATCTCTGTTACTTCCCCCACCGTCTTCTGCTCTTTTTGGGTAGTGAGGGCATTGGGCATTGAGTATTCACTGTGGATCACTATTGTGAACAAAACAACATTAAGAACAAACCCTCTTATCCCAGCAGTTTTGAAAGAGCCTACCTGTCACCTGACCACCCCTTGTGTCCTCACTTATCTGCTATAAGCACTGAGCAGCTCTATGGAGACTACATACATGTACTGTATATTTACAACGTCAGGTCAACCAAAATTCAGAAAATTCCCTTTAGAGCAGTGAACATTGCTCGTTGAATTCTTTCAGATTCTGATTGGTCTCAAAACTTCTGTTCACTGATTTTCAGCTTTGACTTAAACCTTAAGTTCCACTAATCCAAGCGCAGGTCTGGTCATTTGATATTTAAGCCCAGTAAATGGTCATGCATCTGAAAGCAGCAGCAGGGTTTCTTTCCCATAGAAGGCCTCTGATCACGTGGATCACGAGTTAGATTCTGAAGATACTCTTCTGCTTTTGTGTATGGGTGTCTAAATCAGATACATTTCATATAGAATAAGGTTATAATAAAATAAAATAAGGTTTCGACACGATCATGAAATAATTTTATACATATTTTACACCATACAAAGTCACCATTTTTATATGCAGGACAGATAAGATAAAGAATAGGGTGTTTAAAATCAAGTTAAATTTAATAATCACAATTTACATGAAAACTGGAACAATTTCTAAATAAAAACGTGACTCATTCAACAAGTAGGTCAACATTGCGACATGTAAAACGGTAACTGTGCGTGATCCCACTATTAATTTGACTTGCAATTGTGCTGTGTAAACTTGAAAGTTATGCTCAGTTTCGTGTACCCTAATTAATAATCTATTAAATCTTCAGTACATAAGTTTGTGTACATTTTCTGAAAAGGGATGGAAAATTCTTTACTAAAGCAGCTAATCAAAGTGCTGATCGTGGGAACATGTTGCGAAATAGCAGCACGTTTTGAGAGAATCCAAATCACATTCTCCATCTGCGTTTTATAAGGAAAATAATTAACCCACTATTTTTTGCCGAACTCACAGTTTCCCAAATAAGGTGTTTAGGTGGCCTAATATTCCAGTAATAAACCACTAGATAGCTTATAATTCCACCTACTGATTGCAAATACTCATGTTTGGAATACTGCCGATTATATTAGGTATTAGCTGTTTACAAGACGTTGAAATAACCCAGTATTAGCTTGCTTGTAAACCTGGTGAGTGATTTGGACCAGAATTGTCTTTTTAGTACCTCTAATGATTGAATACGTTGAATCTGTTCTAGAACTTGCCTATAGTGTTTGATTTTGATTTTTGCTGTTTTTTTAGAGCTGGTTAAGCCAATAAATAATGATATGAAGGACCTTGGCAAGCTAGATGCATGATTTATTGTGTTTTCTGAAAAATCAATTCACAGGAATCAATTTTGGTTCCCAGAGAATATGTTGCTCCCTAAGCTGCTTGATATTTGTCAACTGGCCTGTTCCTCTTTCCATTTCCCCCAATGGTTACCCTAAGCAGTAACCATATGCTCCATGGTACATATCGGCCTTGCTGAGGGATCAAGACGATTATGTTCTACATGTAAACCTATTGACGTGTCTGTGATGCAGTGTATCTCTGTGCTCTCTTAGTTTGCTTTGTGTGTTTTTGTTTGTGTTTTTGTGTCTGCCTCGTTAGAGAGCTCCTCTCTCTCCCTCACCATCTTTGTCTTTGACAATGTCTGCATCCCGCCCCCTCGCAGTGATTGGCCCGCGCCTGTCTTGTGACCCTCCATCTCTCTTGTCCTTCAGTGTCTGGTTAGGTTGACTGCGATCACACAAAGGCAGATCTTCGCCTCTGACAATAAGGTTCCTATTTCTCTTCACTTGACTTTGCAATGCTTTTGCACGGATTCTTCTCAGGATCTCATGGTTTAGCTTGTCATTGGTCATATTTAGAGTTTCGGTTATGTCTTAAGTTTCTTTGAATATTAGAGAGAGAGAGATATTTACGTCAGTTCAGTAAAACTATACATTAAATGGTAAACCAGCTAAGCCTCAGTGGAAGACAGTTTTCCCTGGGAATGCGCAATAGTGTGATTCTGGCTTGAGCATGAATGAATGTGTACACGTGCATCTTTTACTTAAGTGATTAAAAAATAAATCTGGAGTAGTGCCCTACTTTTGAAATCAATAAGACTAGCTGTAAGGTGAACTTTCCTCCATCTTGACCCCCAATGCAGTACTTTTAATTTCAGGTATCAGCTGTGCACTGTACTCATATTCAAGTAAAGTTTGCAGTGGGAAATTAAATTCCTGAATAGCCTTTTTTTCTGATCTGTACAAATGCACAAATAACAAAAAAAAAAAAAAAAAAACTAACATTATACTCATTCTATAATATTTAAGGGTTGCTTTTATAGGTTATCTTGTTTGTGACCAGTGTTGGACACTTTAAGAAAGCTTTTTTTCATTAACATAATAATGTAACGCTCAAAGCCAGGATGTTGCTATGGCAAACTTATCTTGAATGTGGGTATTGACCTAGTTTAGACGCTGTCCTTTACCCCCCTTTCTCTGTGTCGCTGACGCCTGAGATGGAGATGCTGCTGGTGTGTCCCCTGGCCTCTGGCTCTCCACACTAACAGTATAACACTGCCGCACCCCTTCCCCCGGCTTCCCTGCTCCCTCCCAAGGCCTTGGCCAGCATGAGTCTCAACACACAGCCTATCCTCAACCTGGAGAAGTTCCACGAAGGCCAGGAGCTCCCGCTGCTCACCGGCCGGGACAACGCCTGCACCCCCTCCACGGAGTTTAACCCCCTCATCTACGGCAACGACGTGGATTCCGTGGACGTTGCCACAAGGCAAGATGGACCGGAACCTGTTCTCCCGTGTGTCACGTTTCAACATGGAACTGACAGGATATAAAATGAATTATTATTTTTATTTGGATTTTTAGGGATTTATACAGTGTATGACGTTATTGCATGAAAACACGAAGGCGAAAACAACTAAACATAAATTTCAAATAAGATGATTTTCATATTCTGAAATATGAAAGAAAGAAAGACGTACATAAAAAAATAATTTTGAATACTCATCCAATACAAATTATAGTAATATAAAGAGAAATATTGGGGCTCTATTCCTAATGCTTCCATAAGAGAGATATTCCTGGAAGATAGATGGAAAAAACTGCCTTTCTGTCTTTTACTTTTGTGAATAGAAGCGTATGTGCAACGATACATATCATATTTAAGTGATTCCATAAATATTTGAATTGGAGTTGGAATAGAGTTTTTCCTCATTGATGTTAGGTAGGGATAGCCTTTTTTCATGCGTTTATAGAATTATTATAAGTATCTATTCCAGCCCTTTAACAGACAGGCTAATGGCCCACTTTAACAAGACTCCATTCTTCATCTTCCTTGTAGCAGTTTACAGTTTACAACTGTGTGTAGGGCCTTATTTTCAATCATGTCACATATAGTAGGGTACCAGAAGAAACGCAGAAACAGGAAACCTTATCGTCAAAGCGTTTGCCACTGTAATGAGCGTAGCCTCAGATGAGAAATCCAAACCAAGCACGTACATTTTCCTGAAATTACATCAGTGAGTTTTGCATCAGAGTCAGTTATAGGGGTTAAAGCAGAATAGGGTTTCTGCTGTTATATTCCAAGTCAATGGCAATTTAGTTTTTCCTTGGGTTGCTGAATGATTATAATATTTTTTTAATGGAAGGATGTGAAACGTGGATACAATCTGAATGACCGTGATCTGTATCATCATATAATATTTTACTGAGCCTCTTTTCCCTCTGTCTCGCAGGGTTGCCATGGTTAGGTTCTTCAACTCCCCCAATGTGCTTCAGGGATTCCAGATGCACACCCGCACCCTGCGCCTCTTCCCCCGTCCTGTGGTGGCGTTTCAGGCCAACTCCTTCCTGGCCTCCCGGCCCAGGCAGTCTCCCTTTGCGGAGAAGCTGTCACACACGCAGGCTGTTGAGTACTTCGGGGAGTGGTCCCTGAACCCCACCAATTTGGCCTTCCAGAGGATCCACAACAGTAAGAGACCTGGACTGGAATTCCGCCGTTGATTCCTCCAGGCCTCATGTCATTAAGGTTGACAGGGCCTGTGTGGCATGTATTCAAGACGTGTTTTTTTAACAGCACGGCTATTATACTAAAAATGATTTTGTTGATTGACTGATAGATGTTGACCTCTGTCTTTCCTCAGACGTGTACGACCCCTCCCTGATCGGAGACAAGCCCAAGTGGTATGCCCACCAGCTGCAACCCATCTACTACCGGGTCTACGATGGAAACTCTCAGTTGGCTGAGGCTATGAACCTTCCTTTGGAGATGGAAAACGAGAGGGATGATGACTCCGACCCCACAGATGACAGGTGGGCATGAAAATAATTACTAAGTTGTATTTAGTAATGGTTAAATAATGCTTGATATTACCTATTAAATATTAAGATATTAACTATTAATGTGTTTTTAGGATACTTTCCTGTTTTGAAGATTGCCTTTCTAGTTTCTCAGACCCCAGAAAGGTATTGTTATTGTGCCCATGACGTGGTTTACCTTGAGTTTGAAAATATCCAGCTATACAAATGTATAACAGGAATAATGGCAAGCTATCTAGGTCAACCTAGAGAAGGGTGCCTGCTATGTAAACACACAGCCGTCGTCTGAGCGCTGGACCGTCGGGGCGGGGGATGGTAAACTCAGCAGTCGTATGCTCTACCTTAATATCTGCGGCAAACGTCCAGGTGTGAATTACGGCAGAGCAAGCATGTCAGGCTGAGTGTGTTACATCACCTTGGACAAGGGCACAAGCTAAATAAATAAACTGTGATGAGAGCTGTTACCTGCCAGTGGAACACTACCCTCTACTGTGCGGAGTGCCTGTGCATTTAGGTCAGACTCATGGTTTCTCATGCATGGTTTTTCAGCGCGCTCGCAGCGGCTCCCAGGTAATAATCGTCCCTTCCACGGATTGTGGAGCTGTTCCTCCCACTCATAAGCCCGTGGCACAGAGCTCCGGCACCGATATGCCTGCCTGCTGTTTCCTCATGAATAGGAGTTCTATAGATAGAAAGAAAGTGGCAGATGCTGGGCAGTGCACTGCAATTCAAATTCTCCGCACTCGTTTATCATTAAGTCTCTGGTTCTTTACTGAGCTCGTCCTAATGGCAGCTGAGCTTTGAGTCGTAAGGTTCTGGAATTGGTTCAGCTTGGCTTAGGACTTATGTCTACACATCCACAATTGCAAAGGGTTTTCTCTCCTAGTAAGAGCTGTGGTAATCAATACAACTGAGACAGGCAGCCCCAGATGGCCTTAGTCGAGGTTAGCAGAGGTTTCACAGATACCCCGATTGTACCTTGGTCAATGTAACTAGGAGATTTGACAGCCTATCCAAAGAAGTTAGGATTAAATCCAGAAGGGCTGGAACTGCAGCTGAGCATTTAGTGTAGAAGAAGGGTCCAGTATGTTTTCAGTGTAGGGCTCCAGTTCTGATCATCTCATCAGCAGCACATGCAACGGGGTGAGCTTCATTTTTCAGGCTCCAGGGTTCCTTCATCAACTGAAACAGAATAACATCACTCTTTATTTAAAGTGAGCCTACCCTTGGCCCGTTTACATTTTGCTTTACATGATCTTACATCGGTCTTTGCTGCGTTTTGTGATTCCCCACTGAAATCTCATTGAAGGTTTGTGTCTTGTTCCAGTGGCAGCGACAGCGTGGACTACGATGACTCCAGCTCCTCTTACTCCTCACTTGGGGACTTTGTTAGTGAAATGATAAAGTGTGACATCCAAGGAGACACTCCAAGTGAGTGCCAACATGACTAGACAAGACCCAGAGGATAGGCCAAAGCATATGAACGTGAACATGAACATGAACATGCAATTTTTCCTTTTATCCATTATGACTTGGTAACCTTTAGTGATTCATAATTACCCCGTGCACTCAGGAAATTGCCTCATGGTACAGAAGCTGCTCATTTTCCATAGTTTTATACAGAAACTAATTGGACAATTAAAGACTGCTGGAGAGGGCAGGAATACTTGTTGAGGCTTATTTGTAATGGTAGTAGCAGTATGATTTCTCTCATTGGCTACTTGAACATTACTGTCCATTTCTGTCCCATGCCTGCCTCAGACATAGATCCACCTACCCATGCTGCCCTTGGGGATGCCAGTGAGGTGGAGTTTCAGGATTTCCAGGACTTCCAGGAGTACCGGGGAGAGGTGACCAGCCAGAACCTGGAGGGAGAGGTTGCTGTGGACACTCAGCAACCCAAGTCCAGCTCCAGCACCACGGCCAGCTCCAGCCCCAGCACAATCATCCAGAGCGTTAGTCATGCAAGTACCCACCACGTTCTCAGTTTCCTCAACCCCCCCACCCCCCCCGACACAGGCCGTGGGTGTGTTCTATAGGCAGCTGCGTTAACGCTGGTGGTGCATACATCATAAACTGTGCCTCTCAGTGAACCGTGTAATGTGACAATCTTAAGATAAAAATGTCTCTGTCTTCTGTTTCTTAGGTAGTTTTTTTTTTTTGGGGGGGGGGGTTTAAGGCCTGTTAGCTATTGACAAATTTCAAGCATTAGTTGGATATACATATTTTTGAAAATGCATACTAATGTAACTGGTATCATTTATTTATTTTTTTTCAGGATCAGGGTGAATCTGCAGACATCGAGGTGTCCATGTTGGGAGCAGTACAAAATCATCTCCCGGAGCTGGGGGCAGCGCCCTTCCACCAGAAAGGCCCAGACCGGCCGGTAAGCGATGTGGCGGCCTCCCTGGACCCGCCTACACAGAAGAAGGAGTACGACAACCCTTACTTCGAGCCCCAGTATGGCTTCCCAATTGAGGATGAGGCTGATGGCGAGGGGGAGCAGGAGGAGAGCTACACTCCTCGCTTCAACCAGAACTTGAATGGGAATAAGTGAGTCCCCAGACGCAAGCCCCCCCCCACACACACACACTCAAACGAAAAACGCATACATTCCCCAAAAACCAGATATGCCTACACAGGCCTCCAAACACATGCGCACACAATAACACAATAACACACAAAAACACGCACAGACCCAGAAAAACGTGCACACTAACCCACACACATGTTGACACTGACGCACACTCAGTCACACACGCAGTCACACATGCACTCACACAAAAATGCCCTAAACATAAGTAACCTCCAGCCTTTATTACAGACCTCAGAAGCCACTCCGTCCCAACAGCTTAAAGCTGCCCGGTGACTCAGATGGAGAGTCAGACTCTCACGCCAGCTCACCGAACTCCACCATCTCCAACAACAGCAACGACGGCTTTGGGGGCCTCATGTCCTTCGCTAGTAAGTGCATTAAAGAGACAGACGCACTCTGCACGATGGGTACACTAATATTGTCACCACTGTGGCATTATGTTGGCTGTAGCATAGTTCTGAATGGTCACGCCAACACCTTCCAAGATTTGCACCACTTGGTTTGTTTGACTACAAACCTTTGTATACCTTAACATCAGTATTTATGTGAAAAAAAAGCCTGGTAGTGTACCTTTGGGATTTTGTATTTGGATTAATATATAATATATAACACATATATTATAAAATAAATAATAAAGACAGTAAATATAATTTTGCATATGTTTTTATATCTCAACTGCCTTAAAAACGCTTGTTTTTTGTAATGCCAATGAAGTGCATTTTAAGACCAGTATCATTTAGGCAGATCCCCTTCGCCTCTGTTCCAGGTAACCTGTACAAGAACCATGGCACCAGCTTCAGCCTCTCCAACCTGGCTCTCCCCAACAAGGCAGCTCGGGACAAGACCAACCCTTTCCCCAGCCTTAAAGGTAGTGCATCCTGCCTGTTTCACTGTTCCCCTCAACCTCTGTAAACATAGAAGACACTGCAGACCAGCATTTTCCTTTGATGCCAGACCATACATTTACTCCCGTAGCTATTGGGGCATTCTGTACAAAAGGACTGGATTTGCTTTCTGTGTTATTCTGTGGACGTCATACAGTAGTGTCTGGTTTCTGGACAGTCGTCATGTTCTCTGACCCAAGGAGAAGTTCCGCAGAAGTAACAGGAGAGCATTTGATTAGGAAGGATAGACTTGCTTTCATGATGATGCTGTAATTATGGTAAAGCCAGGAATCTTCTTCTAATCTCCTGGCCACCCTTGTGCTTCGTTGCGCTTATGAGAAGTTATGAGAAGTTCCTAAAACCTTTTAGCAGTCGCCCTTAAGTAAAACATCGCACAACATCCACAATAGAATTGTTAGTTAATACTACCACGTACAATTAGAAAATAATAGCAGTAATGCTTAAACAGACCTAATTAATCTGACTGTTTGCATACTGAGGTAGGATCCAGTGAAGCAGAACCTATTGATTCAGAAGTTCATTTTATCTGTTCAAATATTAAGAGCCATATGCGGAGTGTGGATTGAAAAAATAATTAGAGCTGGACTGTTTTTAAAGTGTGTTACTAATTTCAGGTAAATCGTGTGGCCTAGATTGCGTGTAATGTGATATTCATTTTTCTTCAAGCTTAATTGTCTTGTTTGTGCCGCAAGTAAAATTGATCTGTCCCCTAGTCTGTGCTTTTTAAAGCTTGTAATTTAATATCCAGTCCCTATGTGTGCTGAAGCGGAATTAACTGTCCATTTAGTGATCTGTTATCACTATTATGTTTGTGGTGCATTTACGTTTGAAGTTGTCCACTCTGTACTTCGATTTACACATGGCATCTTTTGTTTTTGCTTTTCTTTTCTTTACTTTTTCTTTTTTCTTTTAATATTTTTTTTTGCTACAAATCTAAAAAGGTTACTTGCATTTTGACGTAGAGCAGGAAGTGGATCAAGGTTGGTATTATAGCCTTTTAGCCTGAACTATGACCTTGAAGGTCAAGTTAGGATTCTATGGCACTGTTCAGGAAGTAGCGATGAGTAATAGACGTTAAGTCATTTATTTCCATGAAAACCACATTTTTGATTTCCCGCAGAAATTTAGAAAGTTTGAAAACTTTCAAAATTTCAATTTGTAAAAAATGAATCTGCTTCGTCGAATTGTTGCCATAGCATTGTTTTAATTTCTCCGTTCTGATGTGTAATGTCTTTACCGTTCAGTTGATCCTGAAAGCCCGGGTATGTTCACATTTGATGCCCTTTTCCGAGCGTGATATTTTGCTTTGGATTTGAGTAGTTCCCGTCCTACCCTATCCCGCTTTCCACAGTCTGTTATGCATTGATTGTAGTGTAATAACCAGAGAAGAAACTTTAATACTCCCGCAGACTCCCTTCCTCTTCCTGTGGTGTTAATAGTGGGAGGCTTTTCTCTAACATACACACATTTAAAGAAAACAGAAATTTTTTTTTTCTTCCCATTTTGCCCATTTTTCCTCCGTATACGTTTCTCAGTTATTTTTCCTCTTATTTTTGTACTTCCTCCCATAAGCAGCACTGTACCACATTTTTGTGTTTCTGCAGTGTGAGGGATATCATTCTTTGTGTTTGTGCTTGCTTGCCTGTGGATCTAGATCTGTTGTTCCTTTCTTGTCATCCTGGGGACCTTTTAAGTTTGGCTGTTTGTGGCTGTCTGGAAACACTCTCTCAACCTGACAAGTGGGAGAGGATTGAGGGGTTCCTACTTGGCAAACACATTCATTTAACCTCCAATTGGGGGTCAATTGCTGTGCTGAATTTTCAGCAAGACACCTTTGACCAGAAAAGGTGGCATTTGTACAATTATAGTGGATTTTCCCCACTTCAGTGTTGTTGCACCCCATCAGACCTGGGCCTGGAGTATGTACACAGGCTGCTCACCCTACCCTTGACGGCCCTGCAGGAGGGGAGTGTATCTACCAAAAGTGCTGCACCTGAATTGGGGCTCGTGATGCCCTCGGCGTGCGGAACAGCAATCTTCCCCTCCTGCCTCAGACACATTGCCAAACTGTTCCTTCAGGTCCTTGAGGAAACGCCCTCAGAGCACTCCTCCAGGACATGTGGCCAAACTAAACAAACACAAGCATTTACTCTGCAGGCTTTAGTTCAACAGGGACATTCTGAGCAAACACAGACCAACCTTAGTAAAAAATAAAAATGAAACCTAATCACCGAGCTGTCTGACGGTGTACCTTGTTTGCTTAAAGGCATGCATGAATGAAGTTCATGGGTGGTTGTGTCTCTAAACTGCCCTGTTGAATGGAAAGCACCCATTATAGTTGATTTAATTGAATGCTGTTAGTTTGGTGTGCCTGCATCGTTTTCTCTGCATTGCTGCTCTGCGTGTTTTTTTCAACGTCTCAACCTGTGTGTCCTCTGTTTTTGGTCGATTTGTTCTGTTTTGGGTCGTTTTCTCTTTCTTTTGGCCTGAGCTGATCTTTTTTCATTGCACTAATTGTGGGTTTTGTGTTCAGTATTTGGGCTAAATTCTCTAATGGAGATAATAACAGAAGCTGGCCCAGCGAGCGGCGAAGGTGGGTCTCATCCTTGCATGAGCTGCATGCTTCTGACGGTCCACAGTCATCTCCCAGCATCCTCTTCTGCACTCGCTTCGCCGGGCTACTCTGTTGTTGGGCAGTCAAAGTCACCTGACATCTGCCACCTCGATACCACATCCAACCTGCTGTTGATTGTAGCTAATACACCCCCTCATTTATATTAATGAGTCACAAACTGTGCAGTTTGTGTATATATAATGTACGTGTCTGTAGTTTTTTTTGGAAATGCTGCATGGATACATTATTTATTTATATTTTTTTGTCTCTCAGTGAAAGCATTTCCCCTGATTATTTCAGAATTTTCCAAGTTTTCAACTCACTCCTGTTTTCTGCTAATGTGTGATGTTAGCGGTATGCCATCTCTCTTATTTTTTTGTGGTTTGGTATTATTTGTTCCTTAATTCTTATTATTAATAGTGACAGTTGTAGCACCATAAGCTTTTTAAATGTTTCACCATGCAATGTGCCACATATCAAAATGTGCAGCGTCACAAATGAGTCTTCTGCAAGTTTAAATTGATGTTTTAGTGTGTAGTTATATGAGAGTAGGTTTGGATGCCTGTTGTGTGCTATCATCATTATTAGTGTGTATGATGCTGCATGAAGGCCTGCACAGCAGTGTGTGTGTGTGTGTGTGTGTGTGCGTGCGTGCGTGCGTGCGTGCGTGCGTGCGTCTGTGTGTGTGTGTGTGTGTGTGTGTGTGTGTGTGTGTCTGTGTGTGTGTGTGTGTGTGTGTGTGTGTGAGTGAGAGCGTGAGTGCGTGAGTGAGAGCGTGAGAGAGAGAGAGAGA
>JAOYSI010005921.1:0-13212 GCA_025775065.1 Hiodon alosoides | reverse complement strand
GCTTGGCATTGTGCTTGGTGATGTAAGGCTTGCATACAGCTGCTCGACCATGGAAACCCACGCCATGAAGCTCCCGGTGCACAGTTTTTGTGCTGATTTTAATGCCAGAGGAGGTTTGGAACTCTGCAGTCAGCAGAGTGTTGGCAACTTTTACGCACTATGGGCCTCAGCACTCGGCGACCCCGCTCTGTAACTTTACGAGGTCTGAAACTTCATCGCTGTGTTTCTGTGGTTCCGTCAGAAATGTTTGTAAAGGCAGACTGCATGGCTAGGTGCTTAATTTTATACACCTGTGGCAGTGGGACTGAATGAAACACCTGAATTCAACGAGTAAGAGGTGTGGCCCATTACTTTTGTCCATATAGTGTGTGTGTGTGTGTGTGTGTGTGTGTGTGTGTGTGTGTGTATATATGTGTATATATATATATATATATATATATACACACACACATATACACATATACACACACACACACACATATACATACAAACGCACACACGGGAGTATATAATAGATAAACAGAGACAGAGCGAGAAAACCGGACACAGCATTGCTTGTGAACAGTGCACTTGAAACTGCACATGTGACATAGACGCAGGTCAGGTAATGACAGCTAGACCCATTCAGGGCATCTCACCACACTGAGCTGGCTCCATGAGATCTGTATAGGCCTGTACTGAACCACGATGCGGTCGTCGGGCTTTGGTTCCCTGGACTCGGCGTCCTCGTCTGAGTCGTCGTGCAGGGCCTTCTCCTGGTAGTTCTGGTACAGAACCTCTTCCTCTGAGAGACAGAAGACAAGCACTATTAACACACACAGGCACGGGCACTTCTTGTATATGGCCCGGGGTCACTGTGCGCTGGGAGACTGGCACAAGAGTGCCGTCACACACGGTTTGTTAAACAGGAAAACAGCCACAAACAACCACGACGCTTTATATGACATGAACTGTCGAGATTGCCCATGCAGAAGACAGAAGGAACACTTTGGAGACCTTCATACCCTCAGCATGCATTCCAATCGTTACAGTTTAACCTCCTAACGCTCGACATTCGTTTCCAGTGCATGCTTAGCATACTTTTCAGATTAAGTCGTACTACAGCTCCGCATTCCTGTTCCCAGTTAACAAATACTTGTGCATCTATCCCCCTCTAATAGACAGCTCAGCTGTGGTTGCATCAGTACCAAAGCCTCGTGCATGTGTGCGTGCGTGTGTGTGCGTGCGTGCGTGCGTGAACACTTTATTATATTCTATTCCTACAGCCACGATTCTGTAGATCACTCGCCACTGACTGCGTCTGTATCCTTCACTATTCAAGGACCAAGAGCAATCAGGCTGTCACAAGAGAAGCACATTTTTCTGAACCAGAACTAAGCTTTGCTCCTTCCTTTGCCAACATCGACACGTTTTACTAACAGCCACATCGCCTCCTACTCACCTTCACCATCAAATGTTCTCTGCGTCGGAAGTCCTTTTTTCCGCTCTGCACTCTTGAAGAAATTAAATGGGAGTATTAGTAAATTACTGGTGGGCCAGCAGTACTGTCAACCTTTAGAGCCAAGTCTTGGCTCCTTTGTAAGGAAGAAGCTATTTAATGGATCAGCAAACTTTACTGAGTCTACAAACAAGAACCATTCACCTTTAAAACAGGTTTGGCAACAATGTTTTTGTGAGCCTGTTAAACTCACTGATGGCCGAGCTGATGGTCCAGACAGTCCTGAGCCTTTTAATCTTTCAGAACATAGCAGTACCCATTAAACCTTTAGTAAACCAGTTTCTTTTTCAGAAAATGTAGCACGGTAGTCTCAGTTTTACAGCTATTTAAACGCATAATGGCAATATTTCTAGTACAATAAATTCTTATAATAAAATAAATATTACATTAGTACAAATGTTCAATACCAGTTCTTTAAAGCGCTGAACCACAATGTAACCATTTTTAAATGATGTGAAAGTGAAAGTTCTCAACCAATTAGTAAAAGTATTGTAACCAATTTGTGTCCAGTCTGATTGCCAAGACTAACTCTTGCCAACGCTTGGTTTATATATTTGAATCGGTGTATTTGTCATATACCTGTAACTCTGGTTAATATTTTATATTCTATGTGCTTTTGTAACTGAAAATATTCAACAGCATAATATATATTTTTTCCTTATGCACTTTTGAATTTTGTTTGTGTACGGCCTAAAATACTCAAATACTCATAATACTCATAAAAGAGGTATCTCCAGGGGTGACCCCTAGCTGAATACCTCAGTCTTAAAGGAATGTCACACTATAGATTGGAACTACATCTGTAATTACTATTGCCATTAGTATGAAGAATAACCAGGATTACAAATGTAATAATTCAAAAAGCAATTCCAGTATTCCTATGTCTTTCTTCACTTACATATCTGAGAGCAGTGTAGACCCTAGCCGGTTTGACAGAGAAATCAAGCCAATGACATTCCTCTCTGAAGCAATGCAGTTGATTCAAGGGTGGACCACCTACCTTGCCCTTGTCCGGGCTCAGCGGCGGATCCCCCGGCAGACCTTTAAGTGCTGGCTGGGATAGGCGGTGAGATTTGGGATCGACGGTGGGCACGTCCAGTTCCACCCCGCTGACCACTGCCCTGCGGTACGAGGTGGACCGGAGCCCCCGCAACATCGCCCTGGGACTGTCAGCGTCCCCCTCGGGATCCCCCTCTGTGTTGTCTTCTTCCGTAGAGAAGAAGGCGCCTCGTTCCACCATACTCCACGGCCTCCTGGCCGGCTCTTGGGGACCTGGGTTGCCATGGTTACCATTGGCCGCCTTGCCATGCCTCTTGTTGGAGGCCAGCGCCTTGGGAATCAGCTGCTGTGTTCCCATCTTTCGGGCAGCCGGGCTGTTGGTACTCAGGACTATGGCAGGGGGGGATTTATTCTCTGAGCCCTGGGATGACCCTGAAGACTGCCTCTGCAGCAGATCAGCTCTTGCCCCTGGAGAGGGAGTATTGGGTGTACAGGGAGTGGAGGGAGTGGAGGGAGTGGAGGGTGCGGAAGGGGTTGAAGGGGTGCTTGGTCTGTGGGGATCTCCCTGGCCTTCAAGGCCCTGGGGCGGCAGGTGGTTGTTGTTGTTGATGGAGTTAGGGCCAGGCTTCCACAAGTGTTTGTCTGCTGACACGGGACTTGAGCCAAAAACAATCCGATCCGTCTGAGAGATGGAGTTGATGGAGCTGGAGCATCGCGTCTGACCCAGGCGTGGGTCTTGCCATACGGCGTAGCTGTTCCCAGAGTTACTTTGTGCACTCTGGTACACCTGGTTGTCCACTGCTTCATTTTCACCACCCGTCTTGAGCTTAGACAGAGGAAAAGAACTGTTGTGTCCAATGCTGATGCTTCTGACGATCCGTGTCTTCTGAGCGGGCTTGTTCAAAACGTGCTTCAGAACCATGCTGTTGCCAGATGAAGCCACAATCTTCTCGCCAGGCTGGCTGAGAGTACGGATGCACTCGTCTTCAACAGGGAAGTGTGTCATTAAAACGCCATCAATCCGGGCGCTAATGGGTCTAGTTTTGGGCTTGCTCAAGTCCCTGGCCGCAGTGTGGTTGCAGGGTAGTTTATTCCACAGTGGTGTTATATTGTTATTAGAGAGATCCACTTCATTCCCTCCTTCCATGGCGCGTTCTGTGAAAGTTACCAAGGGGTCACGTCCGATCCGAGGTCATTTGGCAAACATAGCAATACCCAAGGTGGTGGCAATGACCACTCGGCTATTAACTGTAACAATACATTTAATGCTGAAATTAATGCTTAAAATTTACAGTTACACATACTGAACTCAGATGCGAAAACAAAAATCCATAGCGACAGAAGTTTGACGACTTTATAGTAAACGCTATACGTTACTGCACCGCATCGATCGCCTTGGATATCGTTTATTCCGAACAGATAAACACAAGAAAAGCACAGAAATAATAGCTAAAAAATAAAGGTATTCGGTTGTAAGCAAACATCAATTCGCTTCCGATACTTATATAAACTATGCAAGAGGTCCCGAGAAATATCAAGCAGGTAAACAAAATAATGTCAGTGCACGAAAATACCTTGAAGAAGTTCACAAATTAGTTGTCAAGAAATCCCGTTAGCGTCTTTCCATCTTTAGCAACAAAAATCCAGATATTATCCTTTAACTTGCCTTTACATTTGAGCAAAAGTTTCTATTCCACCACAAAATATTACTGTGCGGTAAAGACTCCCTAAACTGCACTCTGTACTCAGTCTGCTTTCCCCGCGCCTCGGTGCACCGTGCAGACTTCCGAGAGCGCACTGCCTCCTGCGCGTGGCCAGACAAGAGAAGACACAGAATTTAACGCAAGAACGGCCGTCCCAAGTTCAGATGACGTCATTTGCGCCGAGAAAGTAGAAAGTTGGTAACACACCAATATTCCAATATTCCGAGTAAAGAGAGGCGAATTAGTCGAAAAGTCGAACGCAATAATTGTAAAAAAAAATGTAAACCAAATTAAATGCTGTCGGGTGTAATAAAAACTAACAATTGCTATGGGTAAAGTTTTGCCTCCTTTTTTCAACTTCTTAACTTTCACGCAAGTTGACATGGATTTTGCGCCACCTTCTGGTAAAACTTGGCAAATAAATCCAATTTCGATACTTCTAGATATGACATCGTTACACAGTTCAATGTTGTTCATGTTTAAAAAATTACAACGCTACATAGCAACTCTTAATTATGTAGCCATACATAAAGTAATTTAATTTTTGGTCACAAGAAAGTACAGATTTTTTTAAAAACAAAAAAAAAATACCTTTAAAATGTAAGGAAAGATGTTTCTTAAGGATTACCCAAAGGGTAAAATTGTACACCTTTAATGGTTCGAAACAGGTACAATGGTTTCAAGATGTGTCTTCATCCATCATTCCAGATGAGGGCTCCAAGCAACCCTGTCCATATCTCAATTGGTGGAAAAGCCAGAATTGCCTGACAGCTTTCCTTTCTCTTTTTTCTTTTTCTTGCAATTTACCCCAAACATTAGCATGGTTGCCACCATCCCATGGAAAGATAACTTTTAGTCAACTCTAGTCAAGATTATAAAACTGAATTAGATAGACCATAGCCTAAAGTGCAAAGCCATCACTGCTGGAATTAGTAATATATTTTACCTGCCATAACACTTTTTTTAAATAAAAAAAATACTTTCATTGTAAGAATTACGAACAGTTAACTAATAGAAATGGTAAGTTAGCTACCTAATGTTAACATTGATCATTTATTTATAAAATAATTGTAAAAACAAAAACTGTTAAGAGTGGCAGTTATTAATGTTTGTTTTTTTGGGGGGGCGACATACTGCTAGGACTCACTGAACTCAAATCTGTTCTCAGACAAACTGAACTCTGTCTTCTCACTGAACTCAACATTACTCAAATCTGTTCTCGGACACACTGAACTCTGTCTTCTCCCTGAACTCAACATTACTCAAATCTGTTCTCGGACACTTTGACCTCAACATTACTCAAATCTGTTCTCAGACACACTGAACTCTGTCTTCTCACTGAATTCAGCATTACTCTAATCTGTTCTTGGTCAGTTTTTCTTGGAATGATTGCCAAGGTAACTTTGATGCCTTCTTCTCCTCTGACTGGAATGATCTGGCCATAGCGACGTCCAGGTTTCCCTGTTACAGTGATCCTGTAGATGCCCCCACATGACTTACTGAGGTTATGCAGGGGTGGGGAGGGGGTGATTTGGCTGGGTGATAACCAGATTTGTGTTTCCTTTTCGTGTGGTGGTGAGTTTTCCTCCAGAGAGATATCGCTGTGAGACATTCCCCTGGGGACCCATGTGTCAGAGCCTGGAAAGGATTGAAGGCGTGTGGTAGCATAAGATTTGCAGTGGTAAGAAGATATATCGCTGACAGCCTTGACAAATCCACGTGGTTTGCACCTCTGTGGGGTGTTCAACCATGAAGTCAGACAAGAAAAGATTCAGGTGGCTTTTCAGACCAGCGAGTGAAAGGGCATTTTCAGAGCTTATTTGCGAAAATGTCATTTTCTCTGTGTGTCTACAGTGCCCTCCACTAAAGTTGGCTTAGTAAATATGAACAAAATGGGCTGTGGTAAAAAACGTCTTTATTGTTTATCTTCTTGATCTTTCATTCCGAATATGAACAATTATCAAACCCTAATTGAAACTATTGAAAAAAAAGTAATGTAATCCATCCGTATGGGAAAGACCCCAGGATACAGTAATGACGTGTAACAAAAGGTTGTTGAGCTGCACAAATCAGGATATAAGAAAATAGCACAACGGTTGAAAATGTCCTTTTCCACTATCAGGGCAATAATTAAGAAGTTTAAAGCAACTGGAGATGTTATCAATCGGCCTGGAAGAGGACATGTGTCTATATTGACGTCATGCACAGTGAGGAGGATGGTTCGAGCAGCCAAAGAATCTCCCAGGCTCACAGCTAGAGAATTGGAGACGTTTGCTGTTTTAATGACAGCAAAGGATTTTTTTATGGCAACCCTACCAAACAACTTGTGGTTGTGTATGTGGCGTCTGATCGTAGTTTTGGAGACTTTCTGACCCCAAGACCCAACTAACTCAAGCGCCTACAGTTTAATCAACGTTACTGGAACTTTCAATGTTGACTGTGTTATATGGTCCAAAATTGTAAACACCAGAGGTGGGTTTGGCATAGACAGAAAGATAGCCATGTAGAAAAGTATCCCCACTGTGAAGTATAGTGTTGGATCTTTGATGTTGTGCGGCTGTTATTCTTCCAAAGGCCCTGGACCACTTGTTAGGATACATAGTCTCATGGACTCAAAATCAAATCAAAAACTGACTGCCTCTACCAGGAAGGTTAAACTGGGCCGTGGTTGGATCTCCCAGCAGGACAATGATCCAAAGCACACCTCAAAATCAACACAAAATGGTTCACTGACCACAGAATCAAGGTTTTGCCATGGCCATCCCAATCCCCTGACCTAAACCCCATAGAAAACCTGTAGGATGAGCTGAAAAGGAGAGCTCACAAGTGTGGACCTCAAAATTTAAAGGATCTGGAGAGATTATATATGGGGGAATGGTCTCAGACCTCGTTATACATTATAGGAGAAGAAAAATATTTTTTTTATAAGAAGAATTTATTTTTTCTTTCAATTACTTCACTTCCGTTAAAGGTTTGATTTTTGTTAGCATTTTGAATGAAAGATGGATAAACAATAAATACATTTTTTTTGTAACGCATTCTGCTCGTATTTACCAAGGGTGCCAATATTAGTGGAGGGCACTGTAAATTGGTAAGTGCTTTTTTAGCGAATATGTAAAAAAACTGACATGAAAGGGGACGAGGGAAAGTCCCCTTCAATAAAAGTGAGAACTGCAATACAGTATGTCTTCTACATGTAATCACATGGAAATTGAACTTCTGACCTTTGGCTGGAAGTTGCGAATGTTTCATATCCTTGAGGGGAAAAAAAAGAAAAGAAATGTCTATAATGTCTATATCTATGGTATAAGGGTGTCTGCTCAGAAAATCAGTTATATAAACTATATAAATATATAAATAATGATATATGGGATATTGAATAAATGTAATATACCTTTTTAAAATCTGCCTGCCTTATGGCATAACCAAGCATGAGAAGATACCAGTGGGAAATGTACAAGAGAAGAGAATGGGCAAGAGACACAGTCAGCATTGTGAGGGCACTCAGACCCTTGTGGCTTCTGCATAAAGGAGCACATTACACTGCAGTAACCTTGGGGAAGCTGGTCGTAAAGAATCCGCTCCTGTACCACTTCTCTGTTCCAAAGTTTATATAAATTATCATCCAGTTTTAGCCACTGGTTTCATTTACCTTGGGCTCATCACCTGTTTAAATACTATATGTTAATATTTTAAGAAGTAGGCCTACTCATGAAAATACAGCATAAAATTTGACGGAAGATCATTTTAAATGACAAAATATCGTGACAAATATAAACCACTAGGTGGCTGCAGTTCCCTTTAAAAAAAAAAATACTTACAATTGAGTCTCAATTATTTACCGTTAAGAAAGAGTTTTTTATAAAGCTGCTTGTAACTCCAACGATAAAATGGTGTCCCATAACAATCACATCTACTCAGCAATGGTTACAGGTGAACATGGCACACCTTGTCTTGCCTGAAAATGTGTTTTCTGACAACCACGTTAGCTCCCAGGCAGATGATTTATATACTCTGCTACCATGTCACATTTTTGCAGATAATCGCTGGGATATGTGAGTGATTGGGTTAAATAACTCTGCTGACTGTGTCTAGAGGCCGACTTTTTCTCACACAATCAGAAGTCATTGGTTTTATAACATATTTGATAATATTGTGTTATATTTTATAATATAATTCATATAATCAGTTTATTCATTTTCATAATAGCTCCACTCTCTCTTTCTTTTTTAACCCTCTTACTGGCCTTCCCCTGCCATCATCAGTGCCCTAAACCAGCTGGATAAGGGAGAAGGTGGCTATTTTTGTTGCCACAGCGATATGGTTGAGCCCGTTTTCTCCGAGGGCCGTAAAGCAGGAGAATGCCGCCAGCGTGCTCAGGGTCTCCTCCCTCCCTTTCTGTAGCATCGCTCCGTCCTTTTCTGGAAGAAAAAAAAAAAGAACAGTGAGCTCCCGCGCCAAGAGGAAAGACACATTTAGCCTCCCACGCACTCGGTCACGCTCACAGACGGGCCAAAGTGTACACTCCGAGCGACTACACCGTGGGAGAACACTTCAGTTTCCCTGGAGCGGCAGGAGAGCGGACGGCTCTCCAGATGAGGGTCGCTCGTCATTGCTGTCCGCGTCCTAGTTCACCCAAATGTGGATTTAATCAGGGAGACATCGTTAAAGAGTGAAATGACTCAGTCGAAACAAACTCTCAGAGCATTCATTTTCCCTTCAGTTCCAAGTTCCGTTTGCTGTGAATGATGTGTGGGCTGATGTCTTAGCTCTCTGCTTTTTTTTTTCTTTCTAATTGCAAATTTTTGCATAAGACTTGCTGTTAAATTACATCACACGCCACTTGCCATCCCCGGTTTTGTTTGCATAGGAATGGGAATACAGAGTCCATCTGCAGCACATTAATTCAGTTGTCAGACAGGCTCATCCAGGTTGAATATCTCTTTGCATTTTATATGCATGTTTTAGCTGCATTTTCAACTGGGAAATCCGAAACAGGGCCTTGTACAAGGTCGCAGCCATAGGGGCCAATTCACATTTTGTAACAGCAATCCCTGATAATTAATGAAAGATGCCCTGCATACATTTCCTCCAAAGGAAAGTTGCTCCTTGTCACAGTAAGCCAACGGTTTCATGTTTTACTGTACAGAGGATCCTTCTTATTGGTGGGCATTGTTAATTTAGTTGTGGTAAACATGAACACTGCCCTTAGGGCAGCTCATCTGCTCGAGTAACCTGAAAGGACCAAGGTGGGACAGGGGGTGCCTAGCAGAGCCATGTGGTTTTCTAGAAAGAGTAGCACTCCCCTCTTCACTTGCCCCACAAACTCATGCAGGCCGTCAATGTGTCCTTGTTCTTGATATTTTTCAGGAGAATCACAGTCAAATGTTTGTAGGGGATCAAGTTGTTGTGATTAGAAAGAGCTTTCCAGATGGCAAGACTGCTGGTGCAACTGCTTTGAATTATGTTGCACTCTGCCAGAGGTTACTCAATTTCCCAGAGCTGTGAGTAAAGAATAAACACTTAGCCAAACTAGGCGTAAAACAACAACCTTGTGGAACTTTGCATTCCTCAAAAACCAAGGGGCAAATTAAAAGAAATAGCCTTTACGTCAGGTGAAACTAAACCAACGGCCTTTTTCAAGCGAACAAACTGAGCACCATTCCGGGTCATGTCATGCTGAATGCACACAAACGTGTATTTTCATTTACAGTGCCCCCCCCCATAATTTTTGGGACAAATACTTTTTTTTTCTCAATTTTCCTCTGTACTCCAGTTTTAGATCTGTAATCAAACAATTCAAAAGTGGTTGAAGTGCACATGCTCAGGTTTTATTAAAGGGTATTTTCATACATTTTGGTATTAAGGTGTATAAGTTACTTGTATACTACACTGATAACTTTTATACACAGTCCCCATATACACCATAATGTTTTGGACACAGCAACAAAATATAAATTAAAGTAGTCACACTTCTAAAGTAAAGTAAAGTCACTGTAGTGAAACAGAAAAGACTAAACAATGAGTGAGGGTAAGTGATGGACTTATATGTGGAACAGATAACTAAGTTGGAAGGTGCAGGGCCAATGGGAGTAGAAGGTGATTGAACCAGTGCACATGGGCTTCAGGAATGTTAATTGAATGATTGGAGAGATAAGTGACTGATAACATCTACTGCGGAACTGGAGCTGTGTTGTGAACTGCGACAGCCCGATATACTGCTCGCACTGATTTTTTATTTCACTGAAATACTGAAGGGTAACATGCATAATGGATGGGCAAAACAGAAAACAGCGCCATAGGATAATTAGAAAATTAGATAATTTGTTTTTAAGTGCAGGATTGCACATAGGGCGCTGAAACTTAAAAGGGGCAATCATCAACGTCAAAAGTGTCCATTGATTGTTGTCGTGTACATTGTTGCGTTGTTCAGACTCGCTCATTTTCAGATATAGCAGCAGTCCTCTCTCCTTTTTTTCTCTCTCAAGTACACCCAAGCCCCTGCAACACTTTATTTGTCTATGGTCCTTTTCTGTTGTTATAGAAACTGGCCCAAATAGGCTAAAGGGGCATTAAAAAGTTGGAGGGGGGGGGCAGTTTATATGTGTGTATTTTTAGAAATGAAATTTTTTTTTGTATAAAGAAGTGGAAGAAACTGACCCTGTGTGGGTGTATTACCGAACATGCGTGTCGCACACAGGCTGCCTGCGGTTGAAAGGCACCTTGAGTGCTGGCTTCACTCCCCTCAGAAAGCTCGTACATAAGCAGAGTCGCTGTTCCTCTCAATACAGCATGCTGTCTCCTTCAGCCGGCCCGCCCCTACAGTACCAGCTGAGCTGTGTTAGGTTATTCATCTGTCAGGCTGCGGGCCCTGGATGAAAATGATTTTGTGCTTAGGATGACACGGCGGTTTTTGTTAGCGATGCTCGTCGATATAAAGGCTTTTATCTGACAGGAGCGACTGTTTATTGACCTGGCCTTTTGCTGTTTTTCTCCATTTGGCTGCCTGGTCTCTGTCCACACTGTGGCTTCACATTGAGAATGCCCATGCAGGGCCGATCTGGTCATGCAGTCCTCCAGCAGCTAGTGCTCAGCTGACTGAACTTCAGAGAATCGTAGGGAAGCAAAAGAAGAAAACAAACAACAAACACTTTCTTATCCAGGGGGAAACCAAAGAAGAACGCTAAGCTAAGACTCAATAAAGCATTTTCAGAGCAGCCTAAACATTGGAGGGTGTAATGTTTCTTTAAGAAAACGAGAACATAATTTCAATGACAGGAACAGGCCATATAGCTTGTCAAGTGCCTGTAACCTAATGTTCTCCTAATGCTACATATGGTTTAACCCTGAAGGACCCCAAGGTTTTTGCGTCCTCACCAAATACTGGGAAACTGTTCCACACATTTATCAATATCTGTGTGAAGAGGTGCTTCATTACGTCAGCTGGAGGTTTACCTTTACCTAACTTCATTTGATTTTGACCTGGAACTAATCTGGTTACGTTAAATGTAATTAGCCACCTGTATGCCCATTCCTGAATTGTATTTAGGTCCTCCAGGTTACTTAATTTTTTTCCAAATTGTTCCTTCCCTTTCTTTCTCTGTGCCATCAGCCAGAAAAAAGCAGAGGACCTGGGAACAGTCCCTTGTGGGATTCCTTAAAAAAAATTTTTTTTTACAGTAATTCTAACAATGTCCCTCAAGAGTAATTTAGTTTTAGAATGAGCCTCTCATGTGGTACTTTATCAATGGCTTTTTGAAAGACTAAATCTGTAATATCATAAGGCTAATCTGAATCCTTTTGTGACTACTTCAAAAAGAACTAGAAGATTAGTTAAGCATGATCTCCCCTTGCAAAACATATGCTATAACCTGTTTTGAGATTTTCTCTGTCCCTTAATAATAGATCCTAATAATTTGCTAATCTTCATAAACAAACTGTCCTTTAATTCCCTGGGTAAAACCAATCACTTTTCTTATACAAAGGAAAAACCATGCCCTGTTTTTCTCCAGTCGATAATAACAGGGAATAAATGAGGGATAATGGTTTTGTAAATGGTTTACCAAAAACAGGATAGGGTTTGTTTGTTCCTGCTGGTTTATTTGCCCAAATTTCTCTTTTTATCAAAACCTTTTCCACTTCCTCCATTTGTTCCAAAATTAGCTTGGAATTAAGGTTTACTGATCCACTGTGGTGCTTTTTTGATCAACTTGGCTTTTCTTAATTTTGATATATGTTTCTACTGGATTCCACACAAAACACTGTGTTTTTATGGTATTGGTAACTGGTATTGTCCGAAAAGTAATTCTTCTATGAGAATTTCCAAAGCGATTTTATTTTTTTGAACATGGCCCGTGGTCTGACATATTAGTCTTATTAATTCGTAAACACATTTTGTTCTTAGCTTTAAACAGCGTGTTTATTGTAAGACAGACAACAAATACCTCATATTTAAACTTTCTATATAGTGTTAAACAATGCACTTCCTTCCTGACCTATTGTCAACATTTAAACATTTCCTCCGGACAACCCATAAAAACCTGACCAGTTCGTATAGATTCTGTTTCCAACACAACAAACTGGACACGCTGATTTACACACAGGACAGTGAAAAGTTCACTTTGCTGGTGCTGTGAACAGGGCCCTCTGGTCAGCAAAAGCTTACTTCCCAGGCCAGTTGGAACAAAACCCTACAGGTTGCTTTAGAGGGCACCGGGCAGAAAATATCTTGATAATACATACTGCGACAGTATTTCCAGACACTGGAGTAACGTGTGGCTGTTAGAAAATTAATGTGCAAATGTGTTACCCTGCTTTTTCTCCACTATCCTGATACATTACCATATACCCCAGAGGTAAACACATCATGACACAAATAAACTAATATTATAAACTAATAAAAAGAAGAATTCTGTAACCAGTATTATATGCCTAAACACTGGGGTACTCTTTCAAGAGATTACCAGCTGGTTGGATATATATGTGTATGTGTATATATATATGTATATATTT
>JAOYSI010005919.1:0-13214 GCA_025775065.1 Hiodon alosoides | reverse complement strand
ATATGGTGCTAGTGACAGTCATTCACAATTTTAACTTTTTACGGCTCGGTTCAAATTCTAAACTGATGATTCATCATGTTTAGACACTAATTTTACTCATTCCCGTTTTATGGGATTTGAATTTATATTATTGAAAGTCACCTTGAGTCTCTTTTCAAAAATGGAGAGCATCAGGATGAAACACTATATGATTAGACTGACATTGATTGGGTACCATTATTCGATTTTTGGATAAAAAAATCATTAAAATTAGCCCTTTGAATAAAGATAACATATTGTATTTTAATACTCTCGGGTTTGTGTGCTTATCCCTCGAGGAAGCATTTAAGCTCTGTCCTATTTTTGGATTCCAAAATAAAGTACATGTTGGCTGAGTCACACAGAGCTGTCCTGTTTGCCAAAAGCAATGCACCTTGGGTTTCAAATGACAGCCGCAGCATTTGCGAATGTGCCATCTCGTCGCACCATTCTGGGTCACCGATTGTGTTTCCTCTACGCCGTCTCTCGCTCTCTCTCCACACCGCAGCCCTTAACGGACCTGCACCGACGCCGTCAGCCTGCTGCCAAGGAGAGGATCCCCCACGACCCAATTTATTAAACGGTGCTGCTGTTGTTTCTTCCTCAGAGCCCACTCTCGCTTCCAGACCCCGCCATCCGCTCCTCCGAATGCCTTGGGGGAGACACACGGAGTGATTCAAGAGAACGCGCCTATTCCAACTGTCAGGACCCTACCAAACCACCTAATTCATTGCCGCCTCCTGTTATAGCCTCTCATTTTAATAAGGCTCAAGTGTCTCCGGGCACCACGGTAGCTCTGACGAGGAACGGCGCTAAAGAGTGCGGTCATAACTCTTCGTGACCAATTATCACCTCCTGGTGTCGCGGGGCATGTCCTGTGGTTCCCGGTCCCTTTGTAACTGTCGCCGCGCTGTTGCCGAGGCTCGCTCCCCTAGGTGATGAGAATAGCCTCCGCACGCGGCACTGTAAGTCATGTGTCACGCTTTGCCAGACTGGATGCCAGACATCCACCCTCATTAGCCCATTTGCTTGTAGTGGAAGAACTTCATCCACCAATTATTCTCAAATAGACCCTCCCCCACCCCCACTCACCCCCTCGGCCCCGCGCAGTTTGAGACCACACCTGTGTAAGTCATTTAGCATTACACTTACGTGGAACTCACCACCGGTCGATGACCTTTGAAGAGACGAGGACCTGGTTCATAACCGACACAGTCAGGAATCTCCGCTTGGCTGTCCGTTTTACCGGCCCTCTGCGTCTCCCCAGGGCTTGAGGGTGTGGCTCCAGACTCCAGAACCTTATTTCATGGCCCTAGAGGGGCCCATTGGCCTGCTCAGAGTTCTGGGAGCTTTCCACCACTTATCAGTAGCATTCATTGGTCTTGCCTATGTATGGCCAACTACTAACTCACTTCTATACCATGCTTATTAGTAGCATTCGTTGGTCTTGCCTATGTATGGCCAACTACTAACTCACTTCTATACCATGCTTATTAGTAGCATTCGTTGGTCTTGCCTATGCATGGCCGACTACTAATTCACTTCTATACCATGCTTATTAGTAGCATTCGTTGGTCTTGCCTATGCATGGCCTGAAGTGGTATAGAAGTGAACTACTAATTCACTGCTATGCCATGCTTATGCCATCGGTAGTATGTGATCGTGCTCTCTCAGCATAGCCAGCATATTGATCAAATAACACTCTAAACGTTTATTCACAATTGTTTTTTTTCTTGGAAATTTCCACAACAAAGTGAAAGTGCAAACAAAATTGACCAGAAAAGATGAGATAATATCGTTAAAGTTGCAAAGGGGCCTGCTTCAGACAAAGAGGCCAGGTTTGCAAACTTCTCCTCTACAGACACTGTGATGTGAATTCCAGCTTATCCCTCCTGTCAAGTAGTTGCCTCCCAGAAGGTGAAGCTCTCCTGTCTGTGCATTTCTCCTTAAAACACAAATATTATTCTTCTCTGAGCCTCCTGTTTACTAGTTGGTTTAATTCAGCGGAGTCTTAATTGCATTCATTATCAGAGGCTGCAGGTCTGTGCCTTAGCACAGGGAGATGGGGATTTCATTTATCTCATGTTTATAATAAAAACTGCATAAAGATAGTAAGTAATGAGGATGTACAGGAAAATAACTAAACTATTTCTTGCTATTAATAAACAGAAAAAGATTAACATTGACAAACTTGGCCAAGTAATATTTAGAGCAGCTGAAATAGCTGCATTAGAAAATTGGACTGCCTTACAATACACTTTACAATTTTAAAGTTTTTTTTGTAAATTGACGTATCAGGAAAGATATTGGGAGTTTGGATAAAACGGCATGGTCCTGTTTATAATTGAACTCAACTGGGGTTCTTCGGCAATAATAGGTACCTTCTAGTAAGTAGCTACATGAAAATCCATTCTATTATTCTGCAGTTTCCAGCGATGGCAGGGAACACAGCAATCAGTTTAATGCTGGTCCTAAATTAGATTAAGGTCTTTACCCAAACAGATACTCTGGGTAACATATGTACTTGCAGAGGGAATGCATACTTTATCGGAGAAGTTAGCAGTAAATGTGTGTAAACTGGACTTGACAAAAGCTGTTTAAACTAAAAATGATAATAGGTTGAATCAGGTTCTTGTACGAATTCAAATATTTACATAGTATCTCTTTTCAACAACACATTTTCCATTTACATTCGTTTAACAACTTTGTTTGTTTGTTTGTAGATTTAAGGTAAACTAAACCACCCCTGGACAGCACTCAATTATTCTGTGTCTAAGTAACAAGTGAGTGAAAATTAATCAGGGAAAATATAAAGTAAAGTTATGCTAAAAGAGAACAGTCTACACTAAAATCAACTGGGGTTGTTGGACTTAGATGTCACACACCCACCACTTACAAATGTCAATGCAGCTAAAGGGCAGGGCTAGGTATGGGCAGGGTGCGGCTAGGCTTGGCCTCGCTCTCTTCCTGCTGAGTAAAATTGCATTGGCGCTTCAAGCTAATCCAGTCCATATGGATTTGCTCCCCTTCCTCCTGTGGAGTACTGCAGGCTGGACCGGAGTTGTTCCTGGAACAGTTCCCGATGGCTGTACCCACTCTGGTAAACGTGATCAGGACACCTACTACTGCTGTGACTCCTCCGGAAGAGGTGCCCGGATATCCCACTTTATCTGCTCGTGTGCGTCAATCGTTTGGGCCATTCCTAAAACACAAGGACACACTATAGTAAAAAAAAAAGATCACTACAGCTCAAAACAGATCGGAATCTACTATATACCAGTGCATTACTGACCTCCTGACTAGTTTTTTTAGGCTAAGATTGTAGTATGTGATCTGTCATGCTGTAATGGACAGAAACTGTTGGACAGAAACATACTCCAAAGGGAGGCGTATTCATTAGCACAACCAATCACAGTCCTGCGTGGAGAGCTTGAACTAGCTTACCTGACAGGTTAATACAATCTGCCTGGACATTTACTGCAATTGTGACTGGACGTCGGAATGCTACGGAAAGGCAATGTGTCAGGATGGAAAAACCTCCATTATGCTTGTAAGTTTCTCAGTTTTCTTTTTTTTTTTTTGGGGGGGGGGGGGGGTTGAGGGGCTCTGGACATTTTTTATCCCCCCGGGGCGTTGAAGAAAACAGTTTAAAAATAATTTTGCTAATGGTGCCATCACCTCCGGATTTATAATGGTTTTAATACTGTGAGGAGGGTAATACTTGGTGGAAGGGAGGAAAAGAAACGGATATACACTCAGTGGCCAGTTATACACCCATCTAGTATTGGGTCGAATCCCCATTTCCCCTAGAACTACCAGAATTTTTCGGTGCGTAGATTCTACAAGGTGTATGGAAAAGTTCCACAGGGATGTTAGTCCATGCTGATGCAATTGCAAAACACACAGTTAATGCAGATAGAACAGAGGGACATTCATGCTGTGAACAGCCCATCACATCTCATCCTAATGATACTCTATTGGGTTGGAGTCTGGAGACTGTGCAGGCCACTCACGTAAACTGAATTTGTTTCTGTCATGTCATGTTTCCGGAACCATTCTGAGACTATAGTAGCTAAGTGATATGACACATTATCCTGCTGGAAGTATCCATGTGACGAAGGGTAAACTGTAGCCGTGAAGAGATTCACCAGGTTAGCATAGTTATAAACTCATCAAACGGTAAATCTAAATGGTCAAACTAAACCGTTTTAATATACCCACTTATGAAATGTTTGTCAAGGATAATCCTCCATACAACATTGCAAATGTCTGCTGCTGACTGTTTAAAACTGCTGCGTCCTCTCTCGGGTTGATATCCAGCGTATGTAATCTGGCGACAGTTATCGGGAGAGCACAGCAGCGGCGGAAAATGGGCAGCGCGCTGCCTGGGTTGGACCTTGTGGCTAACCGGCTTCTCCTGGGTGGCTGCAGGCTGGAGGTGTTATTGGGCGGGATATGATATTCCAATCAGCACTGAACTCTTATGCTGGCTGTGTAGACTGCTGGCTGCGTAAAAGAGACAGGTGGCTCGAAGGCAAATGGACTGTAGAACCTCCCTTCAAATACAGCTTGTCTGCTATAAAATGTAAGTTAAGTGACCACTGTGCAGTTGCATACACTACCGACACAAAAATGTTTTTTTTATTTTTCATGCTTTAAAAAAAAAATGTTTCTCCTTTTCACAATATTTCTATTCTAATAATCTTCATAGAGTCGGTCTGATACCAGATGTTGAATCTGCGTGGCATTACTTTCAGTTAATGTTTCAATCATTAGGCAATAAACATGCTCCTGTTAAGAGGTTTAGAATCAGTGGGTGGGAACATCCGCAGTATTAAAACAATTTATCGAAACAAATTATAAATGCCTCTTTGGTTGAAGCTAGGTTAACACATTCCTCTTCTTATTGGGTAACTCATTGATTAGGAAATCCAAATCTGATTTTTTTTTTTTTTTTTTTTTTTTTTTTTTAAATCAATTGCAGATCAAAAATCTATCACAATTCTGGATATTAATCAGATTTAAATCTTCTGGTTGCAATTACTGTTGCTCCTGTTGTTTTTAATTAAATAATGCAGAGGACAAAAACATAACCCCCAAATTCAAATTGTGTATGTTTGTGTGTGTGTGTATGTATGTATGAATGTATGTATGTATGTATGTATGTATGTATGAAATCAACTTCCAATATATAGCAACATCTAAAAAGCATTCACAAAACAACTAACCATGTTAACAAACGACAAAATTAAATAGATGCGTACATTAGAAAAGAAAGCCAAAGGGATTTCAGTGGAAGATTACACCTAAAAGGTGCTCAAAAAAATATAAAAAAAACAACATAAAGCCAATTGATGAGTAATTGGATTTGATATTGCTTGTTGTTTATGAGAATACAGAGATTGAAAGTGTGACGAAAAAGTTTTGTCTAAAGTAAACGTACAGTGGAAACCATAGGCTCAGCCAAGGCTAAATTAAAATACTTCCTCATACAGGTAAATATAAGGTTGTATATATATATAAGAGCTGTATATGTCATCTTCATAAACAGAAAAATAAACGCACACACATCACATACATAGAAACATTGAACCTGACACGCAAACTCAGGCGAGATAATGAGTACCCAAAGCGAGACTGATGCAGGTGAGCTGACAGCCCCATAATCAAAGCATTTTCCTCGACTGACGGACGCAAGTCACAACACTCTTATTATTTTCGAGAACACACTGGGGGGTTCTTTAAAATGATTGGGGGGGTTCTGATCTGAATTTCTCTTGACTCCAGCCGCCTGAGGCACCAAAGCCATTGGTCTCCGCTTCGGCCGGATCTCTGGATGGACAGGGCAAACATAGGGTGGGGGTGAATTTTGGTTTGGCGGAAAGAAAACCTCTGGCCCTCAGCCGCACCACATGTCCCTGGTCACCGAGCAGCCCCTCCAGCGATTCAGTTGGAAACGGGGGGGCAGCTTGCCAATTAAGGTTGTCGAGTTCTGACTCACAAAAACGCTGTGCCAAGCCATAAGTGCAAAATTGAGTGTTAATGGTAATTAAACTTTAAATATAGACCAGTTAAGAACATGTAAGCAATCATCTTAAGGGCACCCAGAGCCAGGATACAGATCAGCATCCAAGCGCGAATAATCATTTTGCTTGACGTACCGGGGTTTCTGAAGAACCGTTATCTTCCTTCCCAGTACATGCTGCCTGTTCCTAAAACTGCCTGAAATAAAGGTACACACACACTGTGGGTGGAGGAACCGGGAGATATCATGGACGTTTAGTAAGATCTTCCCTAAGTAAGAAAAGAAATCAGTGCCAAGTAGCATCAAAGGTTCACACATTTTTTCCCCGTTTGAGCTCATGAGGCCGGCTCACATAAAATGTGGATTGCTACCCCATAATGTAGGGTTCCGTGTACTAATGTAATAATCATATAAAGCTCAAATCTATGCACTACAATGTAATTCGTTGCTCATGCAGAAATTGCTGAGAGTGGAACCGCCTGGTGCATGCTGATTGGAGGAATCTTTCGGCACAGCTGTTGTCTTTAAGGTTAATTTCCACTCACTTTTACTAACTTCCTCACTCATTACGTTTCTCTGGCCTATATAGTTTTCCCACATCTGACAAAGACTATATAATAAAAGGAAATTGTTGATATCCTGGTAATGAGTTTTACTGAAGTTAAATTCTCTGAAATTAAGTTCTGTATGCTTGTATTGTGCCCAAATTCTAATGGTTGAAATTATAAGTAATATTTCAAATCATCTAGTTCCATGCTGTTTTAAAAGGTGCCCCACACTACACACACAAACATGTTTCAGTACAGAGTTGAACACAGTTAAACCGTGTGCAATTCTTGTACGGATGTTAACATCACAGTATATAGGTGTCAATAACCAGATTTTTGTTCTAATAACTTTCCTTTAGGATTGATGTGTCCACTTTACAGAAGGATAAGCTTGTTACACTGTGTATCAAACACAACCGAATAGCCTTTCAAATTCTTGTAAATCTCACAACTGCAGAGGGTCAGGAATAACTTCTGTTAATAAGAAGAGGACGCTGCATAGCCTGGATCCTCAACGGCCAGATGATATGTATAATTCACAGCCCCACTAATTCCCATACATCTTTAATGACAGAACTTCGGGGCATGAGGTTAAATTTAAAATTTCATATTCGTGCATATAAATATGTGTAATTCACTTGAACGAAACGGAAAAAAAAAAAAAAAGAAGCAGAATGGTAAATGATAAATCATTTAGCAGAGCATTAATGTGGAATGTAAAATCAAGGTTAAGTGCTACCACAAATAGTCATCATGAAACGTCTTCTCAAAAGTGAATTTGACATCCAGTTGATACTGAGGTGTTAGCCAATAAGGCTCGATACATAATACGATTTACATTATAGACACAATTCTGAAGTATCGGTGCTAGCATCACCTTTATCTGCTGAATGGCTTAGCTTTGTGGAAAACAGATGGTCTGCGTTTGGAGCAAAGACTACAAGAGAAACGTCAACTTTTTATAACAGAATAAATAATTTAATAATAATTTTTAAAAAAGGTACAAAAAATAAGACTAAAAATAAAGCACTAAAAATATACCCACTGACAACATCTTAATGGCTTAATCTAAGCACACTGAATCATCATTGCATGCTTTAGTGGAAATTGGCTTTCATTAGTGGGCAATGCAAGGGAAACCCAACTTCATTATATTTAGTAGAAACTTGAGAGGAAAGGGCAGTATCAGCATCCGCCAGCTACGATTAGCTCCGCCTTTCCGCCCCAAACCAAATCCGTTAGTGAGGTCTGAAGGCGTCCCACTTGACGCTGTCTCCTGTCGCCAATCAATCGGACAGAAGATCAGGGCGAGCGCCCACGTGACTGGACAGGCGTTACTCTCACCGAAGAGAGCTCGCTTGCTGGCTTACGCGTGCGGGGCAACGGCGCTCCGTTGTGAGCAACCCTGACTCCTGCGCCACTGGCGGCAGCGTGATTGATAGGGAGTTATCTGCTATTGGTAAACACTCACCTCTGGCAAGGGAGCGCTGACCCACCCCCACCCCCCCACCCCAGTGCATTCCAGCTCTATCTCAGCCAGTCCTTCAGACTGACAGGGAGGGCAGGCTCTTAAACCCAGGGTGGCTTGGTGATGAATGGTCAAGTCCGTTGGGTGTATAGCCCGGACACCACATCACAGATAAACACACACACTTAAGGGTTGAAGTCATTCTATTCCCCTAATAAAGATGTCTATCAGCAATGAATAAATAAGGCCTCCTAGACCCACTGCTCAGTATCGAGCAAGGAAATGAACAAACCATACATCAATCATGCATAAACGGTAAGAAAGAATTAACCCTGCTACGATAGCAGGTCAGAAAGATATATATAAATTAAAAGTGCAATTAAATAGAAAAGCCACTGAATAGTGATAATTGAAATGTAGAAATAATAAAAATTATTAGGAATAAAAATGAAAGCAGGAAAACGGAAAGCTTGGCTTCCATTCTTTGGCCGTGACTGGACGCTCCCTCTCATATAACTGTACAGAACCCACATCGATACTGATTTAATTAACTTTGAAATGAAAACGTGTTTCATCGATTCGAATCATGCTATCCATTCATTTCCCATAAGAAAATCTAAAAGTACATAAAAATAAAAATACTGCATTATGAACTCAACTTTTAAGGTTTAAATGTACTGCAATACAAAGGGTACTAATTTGGCATACCTATACTAAGTGCTACTGTACACTAGCATGTGCAAAGATTTTTACTGCTAGCCATTACAAGCAAATGTGAATTTATGTTATACAGTATTTTAGTACACACATACGTTATTTTAGTACAATAATGACTGCTAATGAAGTACATGAAATTGCCAAAGTTCATTCACATTTTAAATAATGAGTAGTTAATGACTGTACGCACCAAAAATGAATCCAAAACCTATGTTTAACCGCCATCAGACAAGAACTGCAGAAACAACTATTGTAAATGTTATGAATGGCACTGCAAGTTAAAATATCATCTCCATTGTGATTTCTGTTTTTGGGAAATCCCTTACGTTTGGCCAAGAGTGGTCACTGCTTGACTTCACCGGCGCCAGCCCTGGGCATCCTCTCTGGCAGAACCGCGGCTTCCGCTCGGCCCGCTGCTGTAATGGAGCAGCCTGTCCATCACTCCCCTGGTGAGTGGATTTGTAATCTGGAGCTTAGTAGAGTTCAGCCCACCCGTGGCAGAGCACAAGACAGGCTTAGACATTCCGCCAACCTACGCTGACTCCCCGGGGGGTGGAAGAGAAGACTGTCATGCACGGGACAGGAGATGTCTGACTCCTGCTCCTACCATTTTACCCCCCATCAACTTCGAAACGCCCGCCGGGATGATGCAGGGAAGACTAGCGACATGCTGTTACAGAGGTTGGATTTTAATTCGGAAATTTTTTCCAAAAGTTCTGACCTACCTAAGCTTCTTGATGGCCGTCCGAAAATGCCAACATCTTTTACATTCTGCCAGTTAAAACGCCATGGTCCGCTTTAGAGGAGGACATTACATCTGCAACTCTTAACACAATGGAAACTACAAAAAAAACATGACATATAATCCAACAGAAGTAAACCTATTATTTAGCAGCAGTTGATACATTCTATCAACAGTATTAATAAACTTTGCACCAACAGTCTCAAATATTGGTTTTAATTATGCCCACCTCCTTTGACTAATCAATGTGGAATTAATAGGGCTTCATATAAAGCCTCATGAATAATAAAGTCCAAAAAATGACGATTGATACAAGGTAAATAGAATCTTTTCCATTAATAAACAAATCAGTTATTCCCTTGTGTGTCAGGGTACGGGCTCCGTACAGAACATGAGCTTGCTTGGGGCCTGAATGGCATATTTATACATTTACTGGAATGTTCCAGCACATACACAGACACAAATCTGGAAACGGAAAGTGTACATCTCTGCCCCTGCCCCCTCCCCCATCCTCGGACCCTCACAGTTTCACAGACAGCGATGCCCTCACACCCCGCTACCCCAACCAACAGTCTGCCGTCATCGGCAGCCAATAGGAGTGTTACATTTCTCTTGGTGACTTGGTGATGATGCCTCCAGCTGATATGCATTCCCGGCATGGATTTTTATTTTTGTCCCTGGCTTATTTATATTATCATAATGGGGTAAAAAGCTGCCCATTTTCTCCCAAGTACCTGCTCACTCAGTAAGAGATATGATTTGATTCAGAAAATGTCAAGTCTCCCAGCATGGGCTAGATTACTTCCATTAAGACAGCAAAGTAAAAAAAATGACATCTGACTATAGCCTCAGAGAACATGCACCAAGTAACATTTCCCTAACATGGTCTAATAGATTTAGAAAGAAAAGTGAATTTGAAATGGAAATGAATTCTTTATCATCTGTCAGAAAAGATGAGTATCATTAAAGCTAGGAAACCATGACGGATATGCAGGAGAATGTGACAAAAATTGTCCCGAAACACGCAAATATGTTTTTACAACGATTTGTGAGTTAACAGGGATATGTGTTTGTTTATTCTTCTGGAAACAGCCGAGTCTACATAAAGCAAAGTGAAACCAAAAGAAGATATGGGGACAATTTTGTTGAGTTTCTATATCAAACATTATTGTATATATAATCTATATACGAGGCAGGAAGAAATATAGTCTGCCAGACAGAGTAATCTTTTATATTCGTTTTTTATTCGCATTTTTAACACACAGCATTAGATCTGGAAATAGCTTCGGAGTCAGTTATGGCGCACACCAAAATCACAAAAAGGTTTGAGTCTGTATTTTGTCATTTGCTGACTGTTACTGGGAGTTCCATGGTTTTCTCGCTAAATAGCGATTCCTGTCTGTTATGCCTATGGGCGGGACTCGCTACCCAATCAGCAAGCTGCGAGTGTTGGCTTATACGGCGGGCGGGAGGAGGCCAGATTTACTTCTGCAGTCTCCTTATTTGTGGTGAGGAGCCGAGACGTCTTAACATAACTGTCCATTCAAAATTGGGTGAAAATGAGAAAAACAACAGCTATTCCAAATAGCGTTAAATTCTCAGAAAAAAAAGCCATTTTCCGTGCAATCCCATATTCATGCGTTTGACTCTGAATGATAGACTTTAAGACGGTGCATTTGAAACATGCCAGACCATCTAGGCTATCTCCAACTGTTGCCGTTGGCTTTCTTATGGCCTCTCTAGACACATTTTGCACAGCAGGTAATGTTAATATTTTCTTCTTCCTGACAAGGAAATGATTGTTTCAATGGCCCTGGATTTCTTTATAATAGACACGATACTGGAAGACCCGGCCATCACATCAACTGTTAATTTTCAGAGGGCTCACTGACGATGATGAATGCGATGATATGCTTTTTATACACCATGGAAAAAAGATGAAATTCTAGGTTATTATTGCGAAACTGGTTATTGCAGATTTTTGAGTTGGACAGGAAAACCGTGACGAAACGTTGGCATACTGTTTTCAATACATACAATGGAGGTATTTTTATTTCTAATTAGTCAGCACCTCAGATATCATGGGTTTGCATCTTATTCCAAATTATCCAATAAATATTTATCAGCTAATTAACATTTGACCTTTGTTTATTACAAAAAGAACAATCATTGTTTTATTTCCATTTTCCTGTCTATTTTAAATTTTTATTAATTTCTATGCTCACATATGATCATTACGTGATGTGTTCATTCAGCTAATTTGTGAAGTAAAATACCACAAAAACAAGATTCCTTATTAAAAACACAAAGAACTGCCTGAAGGGCTGTTCTGGTGGGTATCAGCTCTCCAGTGTATTTAGCTACTATATTCCCCATAACTGAGGGACATTTTTTCGCTTGACAGAACACTGATAATCTCCCCATGCATTTCACAAACAATACAGGGGCACATCTTATTATAATTACTTTACTCGCTACATTGGCAAATGAATGCATGATGATATAAATGATTAATGTGTCCATGTTCTACATAATGTATTATCACAGCTTTAAGCTTAGAATCTTTCTGGATTAACTCAGCTACGTGCCCCTCCAATTAATTCAAAAAGTAATATTAATGATTATCTTTCAAAGGAAACTTAAACATCTTTTTTTTTTGGTGGACCTGAATACAATCCCATTAAAATATTATAGCAATAACCATAACTTTAAAGAACGTTATTGTTAGCCAAAGTCATTTTATATAAAACTGAGCCCTCAAATATGAGAAAAGGCACAAAACCCACAGGATATGAATTCCAATGAGGCAGAGGGTATCATGCTGATGGTCAGCAGACCACTAAATGAGATTGAAAAGAAGGTCTCACTTTTTACCGAGTCCATTTTCGGTTCTACGAAGGCGTATTACTGCACCCTCCCTCGCAATGTTTTCTCAAGAAGAGCCAGTTTGAGCTCATTAACAAAATATATATATATATATATATATATATATATATATATAATCTAGTATATTATCATTACAGCTTCAAAGCACTGATTTACTGTTTCAATAATAGTTCCCGGGGATGGGAAATTCAAATAATGTTCCTATATGAAAGCCATGCATTCCATTCAGTGGAACTGTATCAATGGCCGACACAAAAAGGCACAGTTTTAAAGATCTGCAGGGTGAGCTGTCAGCTGGACATGTCTGCGTTCACGGAAATAAAAAGGCCCCTCGGCTCAAGGGGCTTTTGTTTGCTGACACCCCCGGAGATGGGAAATCAATGCATGATCAGAGAGATACAAGCAGAGAGGACAGAAACAATGGATGTTGGTACATGATACGCTGATCAGTAGAAGGTGTGTTCTGTGTTTGGCACATTCTATTCGGGGAATTTCCCCTGGGTATCATTTCAAGATAATAAATGCAACGCATTTAAATTATGAAAATACGTAAAATTATAATGTTGGCATAAAATATAGGGTAGCTTTTTATACTGCCTTCCATGCCCCTGGTATGATTCTGTCTGACTAACACATTTGGCTCTGCCTTCCCAACAATTACTATATTCCGTCAGTTTACTACAGCACCTGGAGAACTGAAGATAGAAGGAGATAAGTACTGAAATGCTTTCATTGACCAACCCTTAAGGGTAACCCCCTCTTGTCTGTAATTATCACAATTTATCCATTTTAATGTGCATTTTAATATAT